>OMMV01180743.1:6432-19413 GCA_900302635.1 Chatrabus melanurus
TATATATATATATATATATATATATATATATATATATATGTGTGTGTGTGTTAAAAAAACATCATTCATCATTTCTTCACATATAACTCTTAAACTGTGAAATAAGTGCCCATGTTCATATAGCTTTTTTTTTGGCAGGAAAGCACCTAAGCACCTGCTTGCCTATGTTGGTGAGGAAAGGTTTGCAGACCTTGACTTTATGCAAAGATCACAGCATTGTACACAATCAATGGATGGCCTGATTGCAGCACTTGAGAAGCTGAGCGAGGAATCGGAGCTTCTGGGTTTGTGATTGTCCTGGATCAAGACTGAGGTCCAGGCTTTCAATGGCATCCTGGACTCAGCCATCAGAAGTGTGGCTGTATGCAACCAAAGTGTTGAAGTTGTAAAGACTTATCTCAGCAGTGACATTCATGCTGCTGGGTCCTTGACTTTTGAGACCAGAAGGCTCCTGGGAAGAGCTTCAGGAGTCATGAGGTCACTGGACAGAGGTGTTTGGGGATGCTGACCTTTGCAGGAGAACGAAGGTCCGAGTTTTTAGGGTTCTGGTGCATCTTGTCTTAATGTGTGGTTGTGAGACTTACAAAAACTAGTGACAGAAGGTGATGACTAGATGTCTTTGGTACTAGGTCTCTTTGGAGGATCCTTAGGTATTACTGGAATGACTTTGTGGCTAACGAGTGGTTACTTCACATGAGGAGTATCACTTGCATTTTGAGGGAACATCAGCTACGACATGTAGGCCATGTGATGCATTCCTCTGTGCACAATCCAGCATACAGGTGCATCAGTGTTGAAGACCCCAGTGGCTGGAGTAGGCCAAGGGGACACCCATGTCTCACCTGGCTGCAACACAGGTGGGAATGAACTGGTTGTCTGCCTGGGTAGTTCATATTCAGGAAATAAGGTGGTTCTGTGGTGTGGTGGATGCGGTCACATGTGGTACCAGCGCATGCTCCCAGACTTTACCTGATGAGAAAAGTGCTGGCAGGATGCTGGGGAGTGCTTCATCCCGGAGTTTTAATTGTAAAGCATTGCATGTACACACATTTTATTGCTGCAACAACAATTCACAGGCGTTTCTGATATGGCTTCTGTGAAACCCTACTGATGACAGAAATCTAATTTCTAAACAATGTTTTAATTATCATTTTTGACGAATGTAAAACAATGAGGACTGCCATACCAGGCAGTCCTCATTGTTTTACATACTTTGTTTCAAAAGTTGAGCGATATTTGCTATAACGATCTTTCTGACAACAAAAGGAAAAACAATTATTTTGTATGCTTACAGTGTTTGATATGAAATATGTTCTGTGACAAACATGAAAGATGAACAGTAAACATTGTAAGAAACACTGTAAAACCCCAATCAGTTAATTTAGTGAAAAAAATTGTTGAAACTGATTACATAAAAATTTTAAGCAAATGCTACTTTAAAAAAGCTACTACGTAAAGAATGTTCCTTTAACTAAAAATAAATAAATTGGATGCCACTTAAAATTATTCAATTTTATTATATAATTATTAAAATAATTAAATTAACTGCAGGTTTTACAGTGTAGCAGGAAAAGCAGTATGTTCCTTTTGGCATTTCCACAGCCTAGGCACGCGCACTGTAAAATGCAGCGAGTAAATGAATCCATAAATAAGTCCATTCCCTCCAGTTTGTTAACTCAAAAAGAAGAAATGCTATCATCTTGTATCTCGCCAGATTAAAGTGCATATAATGTGGATAAACTGATTAAATGTTGGTTAACTTTGATGCGGGCTTAGTGGTTAGCACTGTTGCCTCACAGCGAGAAGGTCCCTGGTTCGTTTCCGACCTGGTCCTTTCTGTGTAGCATTTGCATGTTCTCCCTATGTTTGTGTGGGTTCCCTCCGGGTGCTCTGACTTCCTCCCACTTCCAAATAACATGCAGGTTAGGTGAATTGGTGACTCTAAATTGACCGTATGCGTGAATGTGTTTGTCTGTCTGTATGCGCTGGCCCTGCCATAGACTGGCGGCTTGTCCAGGGTGTACCCCGCCTCTCACCCAGTGACCCCTGGGATAGGCTCCAGCCCCCCTGTGACCCTGAATTGGAATAAGCGGGTATAGAAAATGAATGAATGAATAACTTTGATGCACCAGATCAATCCAACAAGTAACTTTGTTTTGTTTGTATAGACCTGTCTGCCACCTACTAAACACTGTCATCTGCTGGACATGTTTGGGCTTGTTCCATGGAATAATCATATCATCACTTGCTTGATGGAAATTAGGAGCAAGTGTAGTTAAAGTTACATAAAGTTAAAGTTAAAGTGTAAATTATGATTGAGTTTTTTATTGTAGTTTTTACAGTAATTGATTGACAGCCTTTCAGGACATGGTGATAGAGCGCTCACTTCAAGGTGGACGATGTCACATTGCTGTCTGATGCTGCCAATTCCTTCATCAGTTCCTTAGTTGTACCCCTGAGGTTCTCTTGGACCTTTATAACAAAATATTTTAATTCCCGGGTGTTATATTGGGCCTCTTCCCTCAATTATATAAATTATGTGTGGCCCCAAGCTTCTTATATTTTTCTTTAAAAGACTGTACATTTACTTGTGTAACCATGAATCTATTTCAGATGGCTACTAACAAGGTTCATGACTTGTGGAGATTCAAAATTGTGCTCTGGAAGCATTTGGCTTAATTCTTTTGATTTTTTATTTTTATTTATTTTTGCTGCTCTTAAAAGCAAGAAGGCATTGGTTCTTCAGGTAAGCTCTTAAATGCAGCCAAAGGTTCCCCAAATAACCCCATATTATACCAATTAGTAATTCAGAAGCTTTTACAAGTAATTCCAACAATTTCTGGAATCTTTTGGAACAGTCCATGCTGTTTAAAGAGGTATTCATCTTGGTGCAAGTCGCATGCGTGGTGACCCACTCAATATTTGACATATGGAAGAAAAACAGAAAAAAAATCTCATAACTATTTTTTTTTTTTAAATAACAAATAACTTTAAATGCCAATAAAGTAGACATTTTAACTTACTTAACACATATTGTTTGATAAAATTGAATCTGTGCAATATTGAAAAATTGACTTGGAAAGTTTTTTGCCAAAGTGTATGTAAACTTATGTCCGCCAATGTACACGAGATCAGCTGGTTGATGTTATAGGGCTGACCTCAGAATTTCCAATCCATCACAGTCTATCACACCCAAGGTGAGTGTTTGTGATCAGGCGCCACACAGAGCAAGAAACAACCAGCCGTAGAGAGCCTTAGCAGTGGGGTCAAAGGTCAGAGGTCATGTCTGTTCCCACAGAAACAGAGGGGGCTTGTCTCTGTTCACTGTCACCTCATCGACACACTCATGGCATTTGACCCTAATGAATTATTGAGACAGTCTAATCCCTGTTACAATAAAAATAAATGCAACAAACTGTGTAAACACAGTTTTGTAAGCAGATTAATTCCAATTTGAAAATGGTTACAGTGTGTGTGCTGTGGCAGCTCTGTAAACCCAGATGAGGTCATGTACAGGGCAAAGACTTTCATTTTCACTATGGTAATGACATTGTTTCAATGTTTGAAACACTTCTATATGATAACACGCCGAATGGCTAACTAATCCACTAACTGTCTAAATGACGACAAAATCTCTTTTGGCCTTTGATGATACCGACTGCAGACCGAAGTGGATTGTGCCCTGTAATAAAGCTTCAGACAGCAAAGCATGCTGGCTGTGTCTATACTACACTGTGACACATTTGCAATCAGCTGTGACCCCAGCAAATGTTTGAAATGCTTGACAGCCAACTAAACTGCTGCTGGTTGGTGACTGTATTACAGGAGATTCCAGGTAATGGCCCACAGAATGTGTCAGAACCAACATTAAAAGAAACCAGAGGTCGATGGCTTCAAAGTGGACGGGTCCAAGGTGGACATCCAGAATATTTATTGCCATATCACAGGAGTAGAAAGTGCGGTTTAGTTATATTATGTCATTGTCAGGCATTAGTTATATCGGTGGTTCTCTGTAGGTCAGCTCTTGCAAAAGTATTGGCTGGGACCATTGAAGTTTGACCATCTGCTTTGTGGAATTATGGCTTATGACCATATCCTAGGTGTCCTGTAGATGTAATTTTCAACAATATGGGGTGGTGAGGCTTTTGTTGTTATCTGATCCTTGTGTAGCTGCCGGAAGACCTTTGTCAGTGTTCTTCACAGGAAGTCCAAAATGTTCTGAGCAGGTGTTGCACTCCATCAAGGTTGTGCTTTGTCATTATTCTGTTTATGACTGTGATGGACAGAATCTCAAACTGCAGCAAAAGAAGGGAGGGTGCCCACTCTTGTAACCTCATGACTGCATCATTGCTTTTTGTTGATTATGTAGCACTGATGGATTCAGAACTGACCTCTTCTAGTGGGGATACGAATCAGCACATCCAAGTCTGAAGTCACGGTATTCTGATGGAAATCAGTGAATTGCTTCCTTGGGCTTGGGAGTGCAGTACTGCCCAGAGGAGTTATTCATATACCTTGGGGTCTTGTTCACAAAGAAGAACAAGTCCTATATAGGCCCTGGGGTCCTATCGCTGGATTTCTTAACGTGAAGTGGATGAGAGTTTATGACTCCCCCTGGATGGGACACCAGTCCAACTCCGGCTACTTCCCCATCCAAGGCAGGTACAAATTTACAGCTGTCCAAGGACACAGAAGGTAATGTGACCAGTAATCTAACCCAGGTCTACATGTTGGTAGACCAGCTCTATAGCCACTGAGCTACCTGCTCAGAACTGGTCTTGCTACCTGGTCTTGTCTAAGCATAAGCAAAAAACATTCAGCAGCAAAATGGGTATTGCTTTAGACTGGGGCGTCCAATCCTGCTCCTGAAGATCACCTGCCCTGCATGTTTTCCAACTCTCTCTGCTCCAACTACATCTCATTAGCTTGGTCAGGTGCCCTCAGCCAATCAAGAGCTGGGAAGTATCACAGTTGAATAATCATGTGTGAATAGAGCTGGTAGACATGAAGACATGCAAGGCAGGCGCTCTCCAGGAGATGTGTTGAAAGGCAAAGATTTGAATTCTATGGTCATGAAACTCAGGTAATACGCGAAAGAATAAGATCACAGATATAAGGTGCCTGAGGAGCTCTGACATCTGCAAGGATCCCAAAGTAGAACCAGCTCTCCTTTGAGTAGAGAAGACCCAGCCGAACTGGTTCAGACATCTTTTCAGAATGCCCGTCGATGCCCACCTTTGGATGAGTGCCAGCAAAATTAGTCCTCTGCCAGGTAAGTCACCACTGGTCAAGTGCATATGTGCATGATATGCACTCAGCCATCGCATGATGATGGTGATTGTGTTACCGGGTCTGCTGAGTATGCAAGATTTTGGGCTCCATTTTTGATGAGGTCACTTCCACATTTTTGGGACCTACTGTATCTATGTGTGTACATGTAGGTGTGGGGGGCTGGTTCTAAAATGCAGTCACCTATTTTCAGCTTGTTCCTTCAATTCAAACTACGATCTCTCAAGTATCTCAAACTACTGTCACTCACACAAAACATTAACACCATGATGAGTTGAGATATTCCTTATCATTGTGCAGTTACACAAATAAAGTGTTGAGTGCTTGAATTTTATTAATTTTTGGAGGTATTGAATACTTCGCCATTGTTGTTGACGTTATTGCTAAATCAGGGCATGGACAGATGGAGACATGAAAAACTGCTGATGATACTGGCTGATGTCATAGAAGAACAAGTAAGTCCTATACAAGCCCTGAGGCCCATATAATCTACTTCCGGCTTCTCCCAATTTCAACTCGGGGTTGCCACAGCAGATCCCACATGGATGTGGGAAAAATATTGCCACAACCAGCTATGGTGAGGATTGAAAAATGCCTAGTGACAGTTTGAGCCACCTGATAACGTCAAGGCTGACAGCAGAAGTCATCAGATGAATGAAGTGGAAAACTGGCAGGAATAATGCAGCATACCATCAGATGTACATACTCATCACTTTGATTATTTTATACTATTGGAAAAAAATGTATTAAATAATTTACAATTTAAACAGTTTTTCACTTATTTTTGGCTTCTTAAAAGCAGAGTTGATTGTTTTGTTTTATTTGCACAGGTATGGTCACTTGTTTCTCTGGGAACACTGGCTGCTGACTTATTTCACAGTGGTGACCCATCTCATTTGTCACCAAGCGTGTCCAATTCAGGAGACACCAGAGCACACCTGGAACACTGTGGATGTTTTTTTTAGCCCATCTGGCCCGGGAACACCTTGGGCTGAGGGGAAGGATGTCTGGGCAAATGTAGCTGCTGCTAGCAGGTCCAGAAGACATGGAAAATGGGAGTTTTTGGCTATTTGAGACATCCTCATTTCTCAGCTGTTTGTCTAAGGGTGTGCATATACAGTTAGGTCTATAAGTAGTTGGACAGTGACATTTTTTTTCTAAATTTTCCTCTATACACCACCACAATAGAGTTGAAATGAAACAAGATGTTCTTGTTCTTGACGTTCAGCTTTAATTCAAGGAATTTAACAAAAATATTGCCATAACCATTTAGGAATTACAGCCATTTTTATGCACATTCCCTCCATTTTCAGAGGCCATAAGTAATTGGACAAACAAAATATAAGAATTACTGTTAATGCTAATCATCACTTTTACAGCCAGTTTTCTTCAGAAAAGTCATGGGATGGACACATGAACATTTTCAAATCACTGAATATGTTCCGGACATCATTTACATCAATCATGAAACACAAACTGTGATGTACTGTATGGTAAATCTGTGTGGAGTAAGCCGTGCAAGAAGGAGACTAGTGAAGGAAGCCACCAAGACACCCATGACAACTCTGAAGGAGTTACAGGCTTCTATGGCTGTGATTGCAGAAACTGGGGACAGTGCAGCTTTTGTCTGTTGTATCACCAGTTATACAGCTTCATGCTGGAGTGGCACAGAGAAGGATTTTCTTAAGATGAAGATATGAAGTTTCAGCTACAATTTGCCAGAAGGCACAAGGGAGACTCAAGCCTAGATTTGATCTTTTGTCTTATGTTAAACTCCTCTGTTCCACTCCAGCGTGAAGCTGTGACTTTTGATTCAACTGGCAAAAGTTGAACTATCCCCAGTTTCTCCAATCACAGTCAGCTACTTGTGGACCTGACTGTATGCTCAGGATGAAGTGAAAGTGGGAGTCAGGGGCAGCTAAATTGAAATAGTGTCTGCATATTTGTAAAGTACAAATGTCATATTGGCCTGAAGGCCTTGTGTCCCTAGTCGCACGGTGACTGTGCACTGAATGCATGGGACGTTATTGTGAGTACTGTTATTTTCAGTATTTTTTATTCTGTGACCTTGGAAAGTAGGTCAAGGTCACTCATCATCGAACTCATCCAAGACCTCCATGGGATGCATCTGTCCTACAAATTTGGTGGCTGTGCAATGAATGTATTGAAAGTTATTGCGAGTACTGCGTTTTACCCGGACGCACACACATGCACGCACGCACGGACAGCATTTCTATTTCCCCCCGCAGAGGCAACGGGGGACAATTAAAAAGAAACAACAGCTAAATTGGAAACAAGATGAATGAGAAACCTGCTTTTGTTTCCATTTCAAAATTCAGCTTGATAAGTGATAAACATTGGACACAACCGAACCACGTCGGACCAGACTAAAAGCAGGACTTGTTCCTAATGTTAATCATTTCTTTTAGACACATTCTTCTTTGTTCCTTTTCTCATTCTCCATGCCTCCTTTCTTCTTCGGACAAACTGTTTCTGTGGTTACGGACTATCGCAGCATTGAGGGAAGTGAATGTATCACTCCCATCAGGTGAGAGAACTCCACCGGTGTTATTACTTTGAGCAAAGCCATTAAGCTTTTACCCCAGAGCGATCGATAGCAGATGCCGGAGGGGTTGTTTATCTTTTGTCTTCTTATCAGAGACGCGGGGAAGAGTAGGAGACAGTGTGAGTAAGAGGAGTGAGGGAGAGATAGAAGAGGGAAGGCAATAGACGGCATAGAAAAAAGAACAGGAGAACACCTTGTTCTGGCACAAGCAGCAGCTTTAGAGTCTAACTTGGAATTCAGAGCACGGTCCTCATGCTGGCTTTTGATTTTTCCCAGAATCCATGTGAGGATGTTGACATTTGTGATGTGGGAGATCAGTGATGAGACAATGTTATGTGAAAGGCTCACATAACATTTGTCACACAGACGAACGACTCGGTACAGTAATCAAAAGTTCTGCCCGATGCCGTTAAGCTCAGTGATTTAACAGGATCACATCATTTATTCACCACTCGGAGTCAAACTGCATGTTTTAGTTGACTATCTCATTTGATTCAAATCATTAAATCTGCTCCGCAGTTCTGCTTTGCCTCTGAGTCATACGTCTCCAAAGCTACGTGAACGAGTGTTAGAAGGTGACCTGAAGGACAGGCGCACACAGGACAAAGTGCTTTTGTAAAGAGTCTGATCTGTCAAAAATCCTGACGGAGAGCCGATGAGTCACTGCTAACGGTCTGAGTCAGATGGACAGAGCATGAAGGAGAACAACAAAAAACAGCTGTGTGTCTGAGACTTTTTCCTCCCGATGCCGTTCCATATCTGTAAGTCTCAGGGAAAAAAAAAAATGCAAAAACTCTTTCCCCTCTCATTTTACTTTCATCAACTCCTCTCATTAAAATGTGCTAATTTCTCTTCATAAATAAAATAAAAACATGTAGTGAACTAGAATTATAGTGAATTAATTCCCAACCTTAAGAGGCGCTTTTTTTAATCTCCCCTTATTTTCTAACTATTTATTCATCCATTTCTATCCTCTTCAGTCCAGCCCTTCAATTAAGACTTATTTTTCCCTCTCAGATGCTCTCTCCTCTCTGTCTCCCTTCTTCTTTTGCCTCATTTAATTCAGCACAAGCTCCATTACAATTACCCATTTTATTTAATATACAGGTGCGGGCAAAGGTGATCCACAAGTAAGATAATTTAAGAAAATAAAAACAAGCAATGTTTCATTTTGGTGTCTGTAGATTGTTTGTTTATCTAAAACACTAAACCTCAATGTGCAGGTTGGAAGCAAACAGAGCAGCCATATTACCCAATATAACATTGTGTCCACCTGCCTAATATTGTGTAGGTCCCCCTTTTGATAACAAAGCATCCCTGACCCATTGAGGCATCGGGTCCACTAAACCTCTGAAGGTGTGTTGTGGTATCTAGCACCAAGACGTTAGCATCAGATACTTCTGTTGGATCTGATCACACAGGCCATCCTTCGCTTCCCATGACCATCAATGCACCTAGGCCACCCATGGCCAGTATTCCTTTCTTGGACCAATCTTGGTCCAATTTTCCCCCAAGAGCTGCAGTTTTGGAGATGCTCTGGCCCAGTCATTCAGCCATCACTTGTAAAGTCACTCAAAACTTTATGAGTCCCCATATTTCCTGCTTCCAACACATCAATTTTGAGGACAAAATGTTCCTGCCTAATATATCCTACCCACTGACAGGTGCCATTGTAATGAGAATTATACTATATTTTCAGCAATGCTTGTCTATCTGTTTGTTTGTTCCCAGGTTCTTTGGCTGATTTCCACCTAACTTGGTATATGGATGAAGGCAGACCCCAAAGTTGCTCTTAAAAGATTCTATTTGGCAAAGGGCAAGGTCACTGGGGTCAAAAGTCAACATTTATTTATTTTCCCCCACTTTATCACCAAACATGTTGATATCTTTGGAGGAAAATGAAGGCCTAAGTCCTTAGGGTCCTGGTGCTTCCTATTTTACTGTATGGCTGTGACCTCAGATGATGACTGGATGTCTTTGGGACTCAGTGTCTTCAGAGGATCCATGGATAATGTTGGAATGATTTTGAACCAAATGAACAGTTACATAGGAAGGCAGTGATAAGGTGTACCACTTGCATTGCGAGGGAACATCAGTTATAACATTTTGTCATGTGGCGCACTTCTCTGGGCACAATGCAGTGCACAGGTATGCACATGAGAACATGATCAAACTCCTTAGCAGCCGCCAATATTAGAATACCATACGAAGAATACGTTGAGGAGCACTGAGCCATTTTTCCCATGGTTACCAGATCCATGAGAACTGATACAGTCCTTGTAGCCTACCAGTGGAGTGTCACCACTGGAGCAGTCGTCAGTCACAGACGGAAGCTGCACGCAAAAAGCCTCCCTCATTGAGATATCACTCACTGCAGTCGGAGTGTACACTGAGACAACAGAGAACACACCCAGAGGATGCTCAAGTCTGAGTCTCATAATACGCTCATTGATGATTGATGAGACCATCAGAAGGGGCCGGTCTGCAACAGCAACTGCCACTCCCTTGGTACATCGACCACTGGGGTAACCAGAACAAAAATAGATGTATCCACCCACTGATATTTGGCCATTTTCTCGTCTCCAAACCTCAGACAATGCAACCACTGCATTGCAGAGCTTTCCAAGCTCCCTCAACAGCAGTGGAAGCTGGTCATCCTTCCTGAGAGAAAGTATGTTGCAAGTGCATCTTCTGATGCTTAGAATCCTTTTGTAAAGCCATTGGTTCTTTTGGCCTTTCTAGCATTTTGAAACAATGAATATTGGATCATCCCTTCATTCATTTTCTGAACCTGCTTATTCCAATTAAGGGTCACAGGGGGCTGGAGCCTATCCCAGCGGTCACTGGGCAGGAGGAGGGGTACACCCTGGACAGGCTGCCAGTCTATCGCAGGGCCACATATAGACAGACAAACTCATTCACACTCCCACTCACACCTACGATCAATTTAAAGTCATCAATTCACCTAACCTGCATGTCTTTGGAAGTGGGAGGAAGCCGGAGCACCTGGAGGGAACCCACATGCAAACTCCACACAGAAAGAACCAGGTCAGCAGTGAATCTGGGACCTTCTCACTGTAAGGCAACAGTGCTAACCACTAAGCCACTGTGCTGCCCAGTATTGAACCAGCATATGCTAATGCTGAATGTGATTACAGTTTTCCTAATACAGCAGTATGCTTCACATTTGGAAATCTGCTACTTCCCAGGTAACTTTCATCTCGGGGAACATACTGCAAGAACGGACCACAGCCTTCACAGGTTTGATTCTTCAGTTAGGTGTCCTTTGCAGCATGTCTTTCCATGTTTCCTGTCTTTCACTACACTATCAAAATAAAGCATAAAACAACTCTAAAGATATGTAATAAATAAATAAATGAATGTAAACAGAGTTTGTCCATCCATGAATTGTCAAGTCTTTCACAAACATCTCAGCAATCATTTAGTGAGGCAATTTTATGACCTTAGGGTTTTAGATTCAATCAGGAAATGTGGCAGAGGAAGGTGAAGAACAGCACGTCTCAACCTTGAGCAAGGTCCTTAATCATGAAATTGCAGCCCGCATACAGCTGAGCACTTTGCCCAGCACCTACTGACGTCAAACAAAAGCATCTTATCCGTACTATAAATAATTTGTCATGACGGTATTCACAGTGTAGATATTGTAGTTGTATACCTGAATTAGTAGAGCCCTAGCTACAAAGAAGATCAGGGGTCACCAGCCCTGCTCTTGGAGATCACCTGCCCTGCATGTTTTCCATGTGTACCTGCTGCAACTACAGATGGTTAGTCAGCTCTAGTGTTTTCTAGCACTTGACTAGCTGAACACACCTTAGCAGTGAGTGGAGCAGGGACAGTTGAAACCCATGCAGGGCAGGCGACCCCTGAAGTTGCTGGACAGGAAGGGACCACATCTTTCTGCTGGGCCTCCTGAATTGTCATCTTAAGAGTCTGTTATATTTGTGTTTCTGCTAGTTTGATGTCCGCACTTCCGTGCTTTTACAGAAAATGAATAGAATATAATACATGACAGAAATACAATTTCTTGTCTCGACTTGTAGAATCCCAATGATAATGTCAGAGCGTAACCTGCAGTTTGCACCAGTACTTTTTAGTACTAGTACTGTTTAGTACTTTGAGTACTTTTTTTTAATGACCTCCTCCTGTTCGCACTAATGAAGATAAGCCAGTTTCTAGTTTGCTTGATGGCTGTTTCTATAAAGGTGATGCAGATAGTCTCTAAAAACTGCTGTATGATTTGCTCAAACTATTTCAAACAAAAACATGCACTTTAAAGGTTTAATGAATTAAACAGTAGGGGTGCAATGGATCACAAAACCTACGGTTCAGTTCATGGTTTTTAGTCATGGATCAGATTATTTTTTGGATCAGCAAAAAAAGGGGAGACAAATATAACTGCTGTACGAGTGTTGCACCACTTGGAAAAGTCAGGAAAATTTGCCCCCCCATGAAGCTCAGTGGACTCCCAGCCACCTCAGTCCCACCTGAATCAGCTAATTAGCTTTTGACAGAGCAGGAAGAAATGGAAAATGTGCAGGTTAGTGGGTCCCTGAGGGCCAGGGTTGGGAACCACTGCTCTAACCTGTTCTGCAGTTCTGCAGACCCTTCTGGGTCTCCTTTGAAAATTCTCATCATTTTTGTGCACATCATTCAGTGAAATAATAAATTAACCCTTAAAACGTCTCACAATACCTTTGTTGATTTGATATCTTCTGTGCCTTGGACTGCCTTCGGGCAATTCTATGGTAACAGAATTACAATGATAGCAAAATCTGGCCATATTAAAAGATCCCATGGCACTTATCGCAAAGAGTAGGGGGTTCCCCAGTGTCCTGGCTAAACTGCCCAACCTGGCTCATTCAATCTGGCCCCCTAATCATCCCCCCAGTAAAATTGGCTGATTCATTCATACCCTCACTCTCCATCTCAAGCTGGTGGGTGGTGAGCGGTCTGGTGCAGATTGGCTGCCGTGCATCACCCAGGTGGGTGCTACACATTGGTGGTGGTTAGTGAGGTCCCCCTTTCACTGTAAAGCGCTTTGGGCTTCTTGAAAAGCACTATATAAATGCAAGTTTCATTCATTCATTCATATACATCCCGCCACA
>OMMV01180747.1:0-10267 GCA_900302635.1 Chatrabus melanurus
ATGAAATAATCTGTACAGGGAGAGGAAAATTATATTGCTATAGTAAAACTTTATTGATGCACACACACGCACAAAACAACACATAGCGTTTGTTTAAAACACATCAGGGTGAGCCCGCCTTTAGGGCGGAGCCAGGCAGCTACAAAACAGGACGACGCGGAAGTAGGCGGGGCTCTGGAACGCGATCCTCTCGAGGTGACGACGTCTCTGAGACCAGCGCTGAACGCCCTCTTATTCGGTATTCTATCTCCGTCTGTTAAATTGTAATGCTCTCTAACAATTAGTAAATCTGTCACACTGGTGTGTTCAACTTGAAATACGGTCTCTAAGTTTGATCCTTCTTACTTTCCGTCTCCACGTGTGTCACCGATAACAAAGAGCCGGGTAAAGGCCAGCAGGGGGCGCAGTAACCTGGCCCCGCTTTGCAAGACAGCCAACAGTGTTGCAGGCTACGAGAAAACAATAGCAGTGTCTGAAATACAACTCTCCTGGACAAAGCTGTTTGAAATGAATTTTCCCATCAGGTTTGTGTTCCAGATGTATTGATAAAAACATTGCATGCTTCTTTTTTTTTCTTTTCTCAGCAGCCGCCTCAACACCAAATGAGAGACATTTGCATAATTCCAAACAACCAAAGGCCAAGCTGGAGATCAACACAAACACTGGCATACACCGAGACGCATCCAGCTGGACTGCTGATTTATGCATTTTAAGTTATTACCTGAAGTAACTGAGCAGTGACCATATTTGATTATCAAAAGCATACGAGAAGAATCATTAAAAATTAGCTTCATCTGTGCTCAGTACGAGGAAAAAAAGTATCCCTTAGGCTGTGCGCGCAACAGTGCGCTTTGTCGCTTCAAAGTCACTAACGTGCAATGAAATGCCGCTTGCCAATTGTTGACTTATTGGATTTTATATATTTTATGTGCATCACATGGGCATCCCTCAGGTTAACCACCTGCATCAACCTATACAATAAAATCTATATTTTGGTTTAATTCTGTACCCGCCAGCTTCTCCCTTTATCACTAGTGAACTGATTGTCCATGATGGTTGACTGTGGAAATGAACTGATACATACATAAATTAATGGCAATTCATTTTTTATGTGCCATTTATTATTAAGTTTTTGTCCATCCTGAAAACAAAACCATCTCTAGACAGTCAATGCATTAGATGCTACAAACAGAGCTCCAAATTTTGGTGTCAATTCGGAGCTTTAGTCAGTGAGTTGCTCAAGAGGACAGTAGAGTCACCTCACCATGTAAAATGCAACAATGCTAACAGTCAAAGCTTTACATGGTTTTAATATCACACATACATTAATCGGACAAGTACACTGTGTGGAGATCTTTAGCACCACTCATTTAATTAAAATCCTTTTGAAAACTTTGCTCTTCTGAAGACGAGATAATGAGGCAAATGAATCATGAAATGTATAATACTTTAAAGGTTTTTGTGTGTATTCAGTAAATGAATCCCATAAGACTACAGCGTGTCACTTGGAAGAGACTACAGCGTGTCACTTGGAAGAGACTACAACGTGTCACTTGGAAGCTCAATTTTTTTTAAACTTCCCACTTACATGGTTCCTGTTAGCTCTGTGACAGATCATCTTCATGCTTGGATATCCATAATTGTCGCATTCTTTTATGCTAATGATGCAAAGACTGCACTTCAATGCCGTGACTTTCAGTGGTGCTGTGGTGTAAAGATTTTCTGAAACTCACTTATAAATGGAAGAAGGAGAAACTTTGGTACTTTTTCTGATCCTCTGTTATTGTGTAAGAGTCATTCACATATGCTTGTTGTTCTGTCTCAGATAAAAAAGTAAGTGTGATATAGGCCCTGAGGCAGTGCTAATCCTCCAATTTCGTAGCATGAAGCAGATGAGAGACTACAACTCCCCTTGGATGGGATGTCATTCCATTACAGGTTACGTCCCCAGCCAAGGCTGGTACCCATTTACAACTGGGTGGACTGGTACAATACCGATGAAGTGTTTTGTCCAAAGACACAGACAGATAATGTGAACAGGAATCGAACCCAGGTCTACATGTTGGTTGGTCAGCTATTTTCTGAGAATTTTGTTGCTAGGAGCAACTCTTTGTACTAGGAAGATTTATGAATAAGGCTCCCAGTTTCTTAAGGCAGCTAAGGGAGAAAATCAGCAAATATTGTCAAGGGAAGATGACAAGCTTCAGCTGACATGAAGTGGATAATGTAACACTGTCAGACTAGTATCTGCTTCCTTGGCTGAAGACCTAGTATGGAGAGTTCTACAAACATGGCATCCATTTTCTCCAAGACCATATGTTGGAAGGAACTTTCTTGCAAAACAGTAAGGTTGAGTTCTTGAAAAGTGACTCACCCCTGATACATTCAGGAAATTTTGACTTTGACAACTACCACGTTGTTCTGAATATAAGACACTATTTTTTTCTTGGAAATAAATCTGAAAAAAATGTGGTCATCTTATATTCAGGATCTACACGTTTACATATCACATACATCTGCAACAGTATACCCGGAAAAGGAATGACTCCCATGACTGAAGCGACCCACCCCTCTAACTAGCTTACAATGCTACATGATGGAGAGACACAGTGATCATCCTGAAAAAGCTGCGTGTGTTACTCAGAAACTGAGAAGTTATGATGCCAACTTTAAGCTCATGGTGATAAATGCAGCAGAGCCATCAAACAACTCTCAAGCAACCATGAAATAATGGTGTGAACGTGCAATGTTAGAAGATGACAAGTCCAACAGGACCATCTTAAAAATGCTAGCAATCAGGAAAGCTTATCATGGTCCTAAAAGCAACAGTGTGTCAGCAGATGGTTGAAAAAAGAAATGTGGGACTGCCCTCATCATTTCAAATAAAAACATTTTCTTTAGAAAAACAATTAAGTCTTCAGGAAGTTATTTTCCAAAAATATGTCTTGAAAAAGAGGAGTCATCTTATAATGAGGGTCGTCTTATTTTCGGAACAATACGCCACTACCCAAAAAAATTACAATTACAGGTATATGATTATTATATTCCTTCTCTAAATGTTCCATTGTGCTGTGAAGACTCTTTGCTGTAAAGGTGATGCATGTTTGAGAATTAAAAAGTAGTCAGTTTAATGGCAAGATGCTGCTTGCAAAGATTCAGGTTGTTAATCCGAAAAGGGCTTAGCATGGACAAAGACTGAACCGGTTTTCCCCAGTTCTTTTACAAAGTAACACTCCTTCTCTCCCCCAACTCATGTGTTAATATTAGCAAAACTGCAAGTTTGAATTGGCATGTAACGAGAACTCATCACTGGTTAAAAAGGTACACTGTACTAATGTTGTACTGTGACTTCTTGGCAGTACATGGGACATATTGTCTGCAATTGGACAAGTTAATTGCCAGCAATTATTCAACTATTTTGACACAAATGCAGATCTAGAAACTATAGAAAAAGGTCTGCACCTGGATGTTCTTAAGAGTCGAGGATGTCATTGCTGAAACACACCTGTGAAGTCAACACTGAGGTAATCACCACTATCACCACCAGCCCCCACCCACCTCTTTTATTTGACTCCTAAAACTCATCCAGTCATTATCCCGCATTTGATATTCACTCTCGTCAATTCTAGGTAACAGGTTGAGTTTCCCCTAATTGGAGCTGAATAATACCAAGGCGATTTATGAACGCTTTTTAGTCCATGTCGCTGCCGTTGCAGCACAGATTCGGGTTTCATCCCGCCAGTGGTTTTTGAATGTATCATTTCTCTTGACTGGAAAAGACCCCTGTTGAGTTGTCAGGCTCATTCCTCAAGGTGTGTGCTGGGTTTCAGGAGGGCTCGTGCTGACACATTCATAAATATGACACCTTGTTTTGTCCTTCTGGCGTCTTTTTGGTTGGCGATGGCCTTTGAATTGGAAACAGGTAAGCTAATAGGGCTGCGTCTGATGCATGGGAACCGTGGGGTTTGGGAGAAGGCAGGGTGGCCCCGGGCGACACATGACAGGCAGATAATGACTGTATAGCTGTCACGTCAAGGATACCTGTCTGCCGGTAAATACAGATTTGCCTTTTTGACATCATTTTTCCACCTCCTGGAAGATCAACTGAATGCAGCTTTCAGACTATTTCTGACTTGCTATCAGACACACATGCACATACACTCGTGCGCCCAAGCATACACGTATATGCAAGACATATACGCTGACACTTATGACGTGCCGAAAAATGCAAGCATGAAGAGGAACAAAGGGAATATAAATGTATGCGCTTATAATTGTGATTTTCTGCACCATCCAACGGTTTCCACGTAATACCGCGTGTTTGGGAATGCGTGGAGTGATTTAATGTGATTCTATTGTAGTCAGGCATGAAAGATAGAGAATATGTGCGTGTCTTTGTGGGTATATATGTACACGTGTGTGTCCATGCATGAGTGTGTGTGACTGGCAGGCCGGCTGAGGCCTGTGTTTTGCGCGTCGCCCCGGGGGATGCAGGTGAAAGCAATCTTGGTCCGTGAAAGCCGACGAGATGCGCCTTTCTGCACCCGGAGAGCTGGCGAGCTGATTTCTTTTTGATAGGCTCAAGCCCTAACACCAGCCCCCACCGACACCACCCCCAGCCAACCCCCACATCACCGTCAAGCAGGACCGTGGCAGCGCTGGTCGTTCACATCTCGACGTCCTTTGCTCATTGGCTACTTGTTTTTTTCCTACTCATATACATACTGTATATCATGACTATTTCTGCTTCCCCTCCAATGCAACAGTAGTTTGTGTGGACACTATTATAGCGAGCATTCTCAAACACACAAGATAATCTCTTTCACTGTTCCTGTAGCTACCCAGTAACAGCCAAACTGCGTGGTGCAGGAGTGAAATGATGAAACAGCCTAAATATACCTCATTTTGTTCACTATTCATTTACATTCACTGTGTGTAGAAAGATTAGTGGCAAATCATGTTAGGTTTTAATCGAGGGGGTATTTACAGCTCGATGTGTACGGCGGAATGGCGCGTGTATTAGACCTCATCTCATAATAGGCCAATTGTATTAATTTGGATCCAGTCACTCCAGGAAGCAGCGGGCAGCTGTCCATAAATATAAGAATAGAAGCTACCAGGCTATTTTTTGTTATGTTTGGTATTTACGATAATGGATTCTGATCTGTTTCATGCAGCTGTATGGGTAAATGACTATTTCCGTAATCAAGCTAGGGATAAGTCAGTATGTGTGGTCTGTGGGTAAACAAGTCCAGACAAATTCTACGTGACTGCAAATCTGAAGTCATTTTATGAAGTGTGTAAGACTGTGTGAGTTGCTAGAGTGTTAGATAAAGCTCACACACACATATGACGCTCCTCACTAGTGCGCACAAAGACATACATATGCACACACAGCATGTCCCTGTGGGGTGAAAAACGCTGACACTTATGACAGTTTTTTATAAAGTAACACCACCGCTGAGCGAGGGTTAAACAGATTAAAGTCTGTCTGAATGCTGCTAGTATTCACACAGCCACTGAAGACCAACTCTGGTTCCCAAAAGCAAACAGGATGGAGAGGAAACGCCCCAATAGAATACTTCAAAAACAAACAGGCCACTGAATATGTGTGTCGAGTAGTATTAAAGAACAGATTTGTTTTTATGCCTCATTTGTGTTCACTCAGCCACGCTTACTTTAAGTCACTGACCATTTTCAGAAAATGGTTATACATTTCCATTTTCTGGAAATGGTTCTTTTACAAATTGGTCTCAAAGAATCCGACAGTATCGAGGATTCTACTGTCAGATTTAGGGCGCTATCTCAAAGATCTATAGTGCATGGTCTAAAGCGTATAGCACATGTTATTTAAACAGCGCAAAATCTGTTTCACACTGTTTAAAGGTATAAGGCGCAGGGGTGGTGGCCAAGCGGTTAGTGCGACTGCTTTCAGTGCGGAAGGTTCCCGGTTCAAATCCCTGCCCATTCTCCATGTAATGTGGAGTTGTGTCAGGAAGGTCATCCGGTGTAAAACTTGGGCCAAATCTACATGCAGATCCATGTGGGATCTGCTGTGGCGACCCCAAGTTGAAAATTGGGAGAAGCTGAAAGTAGATTACAAAGGGGTTGTATTTAGTTCATTTGTCGGCAATGCACACAGTGAAGTGTCAATGACGGGAACAGCAGTCATCCGCCACAGCTCCTTAAAGTGAAGCATTTGAACCCATCTTTCAGCAACACTTCTTCCTTCCCCCAATCTCCTCAATATCTCACCAGGTGCAGGCAGCACCCTCCCATCTCTGCTGGACCTGGACACTGCAGCCAGCCAACCTGGGGAGGGAGAAAACTAGCATAAAAATATGGTACTAATCAGAGTTTGCTTTGTACTGGTGGAGCCTAGGGCCCTTAATCCAAATTATTATTTTTGTTTGTCCTGCAAACAGCCATGCTAAATCTTATATTACATAAAGACAAGATTGGGGGAGGTCGAAGGACATTTCTGTTATTGCCAATGTAACACTTGAAACTGGTAGTAAGTGTAAACACACATTACTGGATAAATATGATTGAATATTGTGAGTCAGCTGACCGAAATAAATATGAATGAACTTGATGATTTATGATGTACGTAAGCAGAAAAATTAAGCAATCAATGCAGCTGGTATTTGTAAAACATAAATGAAGCAGCCATTGCAGATCAGACAACAAGCTGCGACTTCAGTGTTCTGCCTGAACTGACGCCTGGTTGACTCACAGTATCAGAAACAACAACAATGCACAGAGCCAGAGGTGGGACTAAGTCACTCTTAAATCACTTCTAACTAATGGACATGCACAATTCAGAAGCAATGCAGGTCCATGGTTCTGGAAACCTCATACAAGAAAACAGATCAAATCTAGGCTTGAGTCTCCCATGTGCCTTCTGTGCCAGTCCACCATGAAGCTGTATAACTGGTGATGCAACAGTTGCACTATGCAGTTTGTCCAATCACAGCCAATCACACAGAAGTCTATCACTCCTTTATAATTTTCTGGGTGTCTTGTTGACTTCCCTCATTAGTCTCTTTCTTGCATGGTCACTCAGTTTTGAGAACTGCCTACTCTAGGCAGATTTACCATACAGTAGCATACTGCTTGTATTTATTAATGATTGATATAAATGACGTCCAATGCCTATTCAGTGACTTGTAAAGGTTCATGTATCCATCCCCTGACTTGTGTAAACAAAACTGGCTGTAAAAGTGATAATTTTTGATGAACAATAATAATTATATTTAGTTTATCTATTTACTTATGGGCTGAGAAAATGGAGCGACTATGTATAAAAATATCTGCAATTCCAAAATGGTTAATGTGATATTGTTGATAAACCCCTTGAATTAAAGCTAAAATCCCACACTACAAGCAACCACTTCAATCATGGTGGTGTACAGAGAGAAAAATACCAAAATTGTCACTGTCCAATTTCTTATGGACCTAACTGTAATACATTGCATCAATAAAGTCCAGACGACACAAAGGCATGGCCCAGTGTCTCAGCATCAGTCACTGACATGATATGTCTAATCATTGCAATGTTACCTAAATCTAATCATAATAATAACTAATACGGTAATCACTTTATTTATATGGCACTTTTAGTACCAAATTGTACAAAATCAAAGTACTTTATACAATTACACATAATCAAAAAATATAAATTACACAAAGACATTACAAAATAATAAAACCCATTGCAACAATAAAACGTAAAATATATGTTATATCAATACAGCACACTATGTAAACAATGCCAGTCAAATACACACAAAGATGTCCTACTCATAAATTATATGTCAAGGAGAAAGGATGTGTCTTCAGTCTGGACTGTGGGCCCCACAGTGTTTTTCTTTACCTTAGGCACACACAGCAATCCTGCACTCTGAGAGTGCAGAGCATGGGCCGGCACATAAGGTTTTACTAGGTCTACTAAGTAGGAGGCTGCTAGTCCATTGAAAATGTTATAACTTAACAATAAAACCTCAAAAAGAAAATGCAGTCTTAGCCACCTCTTTAACATGCAGGTCAAAAGACAACGTTGGATCAAAAAAATTACAGTGAGATTTCTAACTCTTTCACTATGATGAATCTCAATGTCACCCAGAGATAATGTCAACTGGTCATAGAGATGCCTGTGTCTGGCAGGTCCAATAATGATCATCTCCATCTTCTCAGAAATCAAGAAAATTACAAGACATCCAGTTTTTCACTGCTGCCAGACAAGCCATCAGTTTTTATAATGTGTGTATAATTTTCTATATAAATATCTTTTTTCATTGTTCATAAGAGGAAGCAGACTGCTTGTCAACTGAGACATAATGCAATTATTGAGAGGTGATACAATTTTGAAATATTACATTATTTAGTTGATATTGTACAGGGGCATACTCAGTTCTGTTATATACTGTACATATGCTAAACCTGAATGATTGAAGAACATATCCCAAGAGGTGTCAGATCAGACCCAAATCAACGCTGGGCGACTGACTGAAAATAGTTTTTGGGATGTCACACTGACCTGTTACAAACATATTTGTCAGTGTGGAGCATCTTTGTGGCAGCATACAAATGTGGGTAATTTTGGACAAACACACAG
Source organism: Chatrabus melanurus (assembly GCA_900302635.1). NCBI lineage: Eukaryota > Metazoa > Chordata > Actinopteri > Batrachoidiformes > Batrachoididae > Chatrabus > Chatrabus melanurus. Next base: position 8,618 of record OMMV01180747.1, read on the forward strand.
AATTTCCCCTCAAAACTTTAAGCAACCGTCAGTTGTTTTTGTTTCCGTGTGTTGTTTCTTCTTCTGTATGCTGAAGGTTCTACTCTCTTGGGAGTGTTTTTGGGATCACGTTAGCTTCCTGTCCACTATTCTGTTGTTTTAAAGTGCTACTCGTGTGTGTTGGTCATACTGGCTGATGTATCTCTGCTCTGTCCTTTGTCTAAGGTGCTGAGGACGAAGATGAGGAGCAGTGCTGACTGGCGGGCCTGGAGATGTAGCCAGATGTAGACTCTCGGCCACAACTGTCTGTGTGTACCCCCTCGACAGTGTTCTTGGCAGCGCTCCATTTTGTGGGTCCTTAAACCAGCCGGGTGGTTGTCGGGGTTGCTGGATGTATCAGCCGCTGGACCATATGAGCTCCTGGATGCTAATTTCTCCTGTGTGTGCATGTTTGACAATTCTTTGTTGTGCTTTGTCTTATTCAATTATTGTCATTGGTAGTATGGCCAAAGCAGATGGTCACCCCCCCGAGTCTGGTCTACTTGAGGTTTCTTCCTACTCATAAAACATCCAGGGAGTTTTTTCTCACCACTGTTGCCAATATGCTTGCTCAAGGGGTGGGTAAGGTTAGACCTTACCCTTGTGAAGCGCCTTGGGGTGACTATGTTGTGATTTGGCATTATAATTGAATTCTATTTCATGCATACTTAATATACCCAGAAATAGATTGGGTACGTTTAATAATAAGGTATAGAGACCTTGCATTAAATTCTAACTTATATACTTTTCCAGAAATTAATGGATTTTTATCCTTAAATGTGTTTTTGATTATACAGTACTAAGAAAAATACAATGCACACCCTAATGCAGTAAATTTTGTACTCAAAGTGATGTTGATTACAGTATGGATCAGCAGTGCTGTATGTTGGTTACTCTATTTCTAGGCACTTTTTGACACAAAGGAGGATATAATTTTTCTAAACTTGTAATAGGGCGTTTAATTCAGTTTATAAAGAAAGATTACTTTCTTATTTCCAGTCAGTCACTCATCCTGCTAGCCAGCCAGTCATACAATATCAGCATCTCGAACCGGCCCGCTAGCTAAAATGGAAATGCGTGTTAGTGCCAGCAGTTGGGGACTGTTGGGGTACTTATAGCCTTCACAATGTTGAGATAAAGTAGCAGGCCTAAGCCTCGCCTGGTGAAACGACACACACCCCCACCTTCCTTTTCCTGTACAATCGCCATAATATTGTGTTTCTATGCTGGGCCTGTAACCTTTGATTAAATTAGTCCAGTATTGCCTGGGTCCTTTTCTAAACTGTAGGCACTGGAGAGCTACTTAACCGACCCTGTCCCTCGGAGGGAAGAAACTGCTTGAGCTTACAAGTGTACGGCCGCAGAAATATCAAACCCCTCTCACTCAAAGCACTTTCTTTCTGTCCCTCTCCTACTACCTCATTCTCTCCATTTACGCCCTTCATACGTCTTTCTTTTTCCTCTCCTGAAGTTGTTCTCTGTGTTTGTTGGTTTGTGATCCATCACACTGTGTCACTCTCCAGGTGAAGCATGTATTATAGGATGTCATAGAACCAGCAGCCAAATGACATTTTGTTGTACTTTTCAAACCTGTGAACTATTGGCGGTGCGTTCTGAATGACAGCATAAATG
>OMMV01180755.1:0-11560 GCA_900302635.1 Chatrabus melanurus
ACGTGGTTTTGTTGACATTTGTTGTCACAGGGAATTCCACTCAGCGACCACGTAGATTTGACAGAAGACAACACAGCAGACGGTTTTTCCACTGTGGGACCTCAAAAGAAGCACAGAAGGGGAAATAATACAGAAAAAACATTAGGGGGGGGAGTTTCTGGTCAAGATGCAATGTGATGAAAGATACTGGATGCTCGAGAACAGGGTCTCCAGAAGGCCTTTTCATTTACATGAAAGAAGCTACAACCCGAAATGTAGGATACAAAGAGGCTCTGGAATAGAAATAATAAAGTTGTCGTGATGGGTAGTCAACGCACTAGTCATGAATAATGTAAGTAAGTTTGTTTCACACAAAGTCATTCCATTGGTGCCCACTGATTCTTTGGAGAACCAAAGACATCCAGTCCTCACCTTAGGCCAATGGTTAGTATACAGATCTTCCAACCATTCAGTAAGACTGGAAGCACCAGGACTCTAAAGACTAGGACCTTGCTTCTCCTGCAAAGATATCAGCATTACTTATTGGCACCACCTCAGCCCACTTCAAAAGCTCTTCCCAGACACCTCTCCATCTCAAAGGCCGAAGTCCCAGAGACATGAATGTCACTGCTGAAATAAGTGAATGTCTCAACAAGTTCCACACTTTTCGACACTCGATCTTCATCTTGATTTAGGATAATCGCAAACCCAGACACTCCGATTCCTCGCTCAGCTTCTCAAGTGCTGGAATCATGGCATCCATTGATTCCAAGATCCCGTTTTTGAAAACGTGGAATGGTGGGAAATGAGGCATTGTTACTTCTGTTTGAAAATTTTTCTTTACAGCAATATATGTTATTATTGGAAAGTGCACCTTATTTGCAACAAAATGAGCCCAAGCATGACATTTTTTTAATGTCACAATCCTGAGCAAATTCAAACAAAATTAAATAGCCTCTGGACTAAAACATAGCTTCCTTACTTCCCCATGATGTCACTTTAATTTTTAAAGTCTTTCACTGTAATTTCACAGTGGACTCACAGAAGACTTGATTGATGTGTTGGTGGACCTATCAGCTTTTTGTTGACTTTTGGCAACAGGCGTGGGTTGTCTTATGATAGGTCCTTCCACGGGACAAACAGCTGTGTACTGGGCATGGCTGGATTGGTAATCTGGCATACCAGGCAATGCCCACATTTGGGCCGATGCAATCATATTTTAGAAAATTAACGACCGCCCCAGCCTTTAAAACACAGAAAGCGGCCCATTGGTTCATTTTCTGCCCTGACGCTGGGCTGGCCCAATGAAATCTCTGTCTGAGCCCTCTGTGCCAGCAACATCATAACTCATGTTGCTAAAGGCGCTTCACAATAAAAGCATTTCAATGTAAAACTCAGCTCAGCTTCACAACAAAGAATTTATTGTGAAAGTCACAGCTTCATTGTTCCGAGTCATTGTTGTAAAAAATAGGGAATAACCCCCATGATGATTAAATATTTCTTTCAAATATTGTTTCTCTTTGCCACACTAGATCAAAAATATCATTTATGCCTCAGATGTCTGCTCACATATGGCTTTTACTTTTCCACCTTCTGCCTCTCACCCAATTTGTCTCACTTTAATAACACCAAATCTTTCTGCACTTAATCCATGGAGCTCATTTGTTGTGTTCCTCCAATAATCATTTTGAAAATCATACAAGAAAAAAGTCCTTTGTTTGACTCAATATTTGTCTTTTTATCCTCATTGTTGACCCTGAGAATGTCTAAACATGAAGCGAACTCATTTTCTAGAAATTTTAAAAGGTTTTCTGCCAGTTGCTAGGAAGGAAATGAGTCCTAAAGCATATGCCTAAGAGTAATAATCCTTTACTTTTGGGTATGTTATTTATTTGGAAATTGCATATAAACACCCTCAGGTCATAAAGTGTTGAACAAAACAAAAATGTATATGCACATTCTCAATACGTTCCTCCTTTATAAACACATCAGTTTTGTTTCTGTCTGCACAGATCTTAAGTCAATTATAGGTGCATGATTTGTCATGTTCCATGGGGGAAAAAGCTTATTTAAGAAATACTAATTTTAGGTTGCCTGAGGTATGAAGAGTATGATATGTAAGTAAGTAAGTAAGTCCTATAATATATATATATATATATATACATACACGTGTGTGGATATATATGTGTGTGTGTGTATAGGTCTATATATAGCCCCAGTGGTGCCAGCACTTAAGGTGCAGTCACACTATGATGTTTGGGCCAATGTGGACGAATGTATTTGCAAACGTCAGTGTCCACTGGCCTGCGCTAGTTCAACCCTTTATGACCTGAGGGTGCTTTTATGCAATTTCCAAATAAATAACATACCCAAAAGTAAAGGATTATTACTCTTAAGCATATGCTTTAGGACTCATTTCCTTTGAAGCAACTGGCAGAAAACCACAGCACAGCTATCGCAGGCCAGCGGACACCGATGTTTGCAAATACATTGATCCACATTCGCCCAAACGTCATAGTGTGGCTGCGCCTTTAGCCCCAGATTCTGTAGCGTGAAGTGGAAGAGAGTCTACAACTCCCCCTAGTTTGGCCCTCAGTCTGATACCTCTCCAGCCAGGGCCGGTAACCATTTACAGCTGGGTGGACTGGGGCAATGCAGATGAAGTGTCCAACAACACAGACAGGTAATCCTGCATTTACACACGTGGTGGAAAACCGTGGCATTTGTTCTTGTCAGATCAGGTCTGGGAGAATGTGCTACTGCTGTCCATCACTGCATCCACCACACTATGGAACTACCCTGAGACCTGATTGGCAGCCACTCAGGCAGACCACCACGGCTCCATCGCCACCTCCCAAAAATTGCCATCTGCTGCAGTCAGGTGATCCCTTTGGCCTTTTCCGGTTGCTGGGGTACTGAATGATGATGCATGCACCTGTGTGCTGGATCATGCTCAGAGAAGTGCACTACATTGCCATAGTGTCGTAGCTAATTTCATCTCACAATGAAAGTATGCCTCATCTGAGTTTCCCTTAATAACTGCTTATTTTCAGTGGTAGGCACAATTCAGCTAATGAGCAAACGGGTGCGTATCTATATTCCCCGGTACCTATGTTCCCTGGCACCTACAGTGTATACAAGATTTGTTTAAAATAAAAGTAGATGTGATGCATTTGTCACACGTGCATTTTTTGAGTTGCTTAAATTAGGACAAGTTCGCACTATCGCATTAATACCTTAGTTTGGGGTTCAAAATAACGGTTTGAAAATTATCTTCAATTCATTCAAATTATTATGGTGCAGCAAATAAAAGCAAGATAAGTTGATTAATTCAAGATCACTTGAGTCCTGTCAGAAAATTACTTGTTTGGGAGGTAAGAACATTTTCTTTGGATTTCAGATCATATGGAAAATTATACCAAAAAGTGTAATTTTATTGGTCCCGGGGAATGTAGGTACTGGGGAACAGAGAGCAGACCCCTCAGTGAACAGCTAATTACCGTTTGTGGATTAGCTTTTCAGATAACTTTGCGGACCAATTAGCTTCCACTAAATTTAGTTTCACTAACTTTTAGTCAGCTAACTTTTTTTTTTTCATAGAGTTTAATTGTGACAAATGTTTATAAACCCTAAAATCATACGTTTGTTCCTGTTGGAGCTCATACACTAATCCAATAAGTGAAATCGACACATCGCACGAATCCAACAGCCATTGTCTCGAGTAGATGAAGGAGCAGGACGTCAAGCCAGAGTAAAAGTATTCGATTTTTACAATTATTTTCCACTTTCCATTTTCCAGGATTCTTCGAAGAGATCTGGTAGAAAAGTCATCCAGTCATCACCTTTTTCTTTTGTTTGTTTCATTCAACACCTCTGAGCGCCTCGTCACAGCCACAGCGCGCTGTGTCAGAGCTCCACCAGAGCTGTCAGAGGTCAAGTGCTTCAGTCAGCGACATTACAATGGTCAGTGGGTTTCTCCTTCTCGTCCCCTGTCAAGATGTCCCCTGCTGGTCTGCTGATTTCAGCTGACAACAGTCTGTTCACAGGACTTCTTTTACCTTTGAGCTATTAACACCCACAGGCTGTGAACATCGCTCTTGATTTGGCTCTGTTAAGGTACATGTCTGACACGTGTTGTCGAAACCATCGCTGGAAAACTGTCATCATTCATTTGCGATACATGTGAGGTCTGTTCTCTTTGGCCTTTCTTCAATACATTTTTGGCATGGTAGGATGGACTTCGCTTGCAACATGAATTTCTTTATCGTAAAAACATTACTTTATCATGCAAAAATGCTAAAAAGAACCGACATTCTCATGTAAGCAGAGCATCGTGTGATTGGTAATTGAGAGCTAGATCATTCCAGAAGCGGAGTTAGTGGGTTTCCACTTGGGGTGGAGGGGCATCCTGGTTGGCACAGAGGATCAGGAAAACTTGAAGAAAAATGGGAATTGTAAATAAAAATTGGAATAATCTGATTTCCATGGCAGCGATAAACCGCTGTGATGCTAGCCATATAGACGCAGAGGAAAAGGAAAAAAACAGATGATGGTTTTCAAGTCAAAATGTCTTTCGGAACCAAAATTGGATGAATCAGATCTACTGGAACACTTTTTTCCCCCCCTCACCCTTTTAAAAATGTACAAATTGTTACATACAGTCAGGTCCATAAGTGACACAATTTCTGTAATTTTTCCTCTGTGCACCATGAGAATGGAGTTGAAATGGAACCATCAAGATGTACTTGTACTGTAGATTGTCAGCTTTAATACAAGGGGTTTAAAGGTTTTAAGAATTAGTCCTTTTCATACATACTCCCTCCATTTTCACAGGCCATAAGTAATGGAACAAACCAAATATAAGAATTTTTGTTCACTCAAGTCATCACATGCCATGCAGTATTCTTTAGACACAGCAAAGGATGGATTCATGAACATTTCCAAGTCACTAAATATGTCTTGGAGTTTATTTGAATACATCCTTAAGAAATACAAACAGTATGGCACTGTGTGTTAAATCTGTCTGGAGTAGGCAGTTCACAAAAAGTGAGTAACCGTGCAAGAAGGAGACTAGTGAGGAAAGCTACCCAGACATGGATAACAACTCTGACGGAGTTATAGGCTTCTGTGGCTATGACTGAATAAATTGTGTATCATGCAGTTTTTGTCTGTTGCGCCACCAGTCACAGCTTCACGGTGTTGTGGAACAGAGAAGGATTATCTCACACACACACACACACACACACACACACACACACACAAAAAAAAACCAGGTCTAGGCTTTAGTCCCCCATGTGCCTTCTGGAAAACTATTGCTGAAATGTCACATGTTCTTTTTAAGAAAATCATTCGGTGTGCCACTGCGTAAAGACAGATTATTGGTGATGCACAAGACAAAAGTTGCACAATGCATCGTTTTCCCAATCACAGCCACAGAACTCTGTAACTCCTTCAGAGTTCTCATGAGTGTCTTGGTGGCTTCCCTCACACCTTTTTGTCCTCCTTCTTGCGCACTCAGTTTTTGAGGACTCACTCACCTTTGACAAGTTGGAAAGTGAACAGTGTGGCACTCGTACAAGATCTAAAGAAACTGAAATCACATTTTTCTGAATCTTCGAATTGGAGAGTGTAGTTATTTATACATTCTTGGTTTTTATGATTAATTATAACATAATCATGATGGTGACATTTAGTCATTTCTACAGGGACTATTTAGCCACTTATGTTAATCATAGTGTAAACTTCTGCTTTTTTGAATTGTTACTGAGCATCGAGAGAGAGAGAGAGAGAAAGAGAGAGAGAGAAAGAACAATTCAATTTATTTATATGGTGCCAAATCACACCATAAGTCATCACAAGGATGCTTCACAAGGGTAAGGGCTAACCTTACCCACCCCACGAGCAAGCGCATTGGCAACAGTGGTAAGGAAAAACTCCCTGAAGTGTTTTTTAGGATTATAGGAAGAAACCTCAAGCAGACCGGACTCAGAGGGGTGACCATCTGCTTTGGCCATACTACCAATGACAAAAAATCAAATAATTCAAAGCACAACAAAGAACTGTCAAACATGCAGACAGAGATGATGTAACTAAGCATCCAGGTGCTTATAAGGTCCAGTGGACATATTTACCATTTGTCCAATCAATCAAGTGGAAAAGATCATGGGCCCGTGAAGTGGAATACTGTTGGGATCATCATAGTCAGCGGACAGTTCTGTTCCTAATAAAACCCCAGCAACGTCAACAAGTCCCCCAGTATCCCCATTGAGCCTCAGCAGGCCATGGCCCTCAGCAGTCTCCCCGCCTCCGCCATAGTCCAGTGAAGGTGAGGCCAATGTCCAGGATTCCACCACTGTATGAATTGAGGGCATCCACACTCTTGAATAAATTAAGCAAAAGTGTCAAACAGGAATGTTGGGTTAATTTTTGCAAATTAAGTCAGAATAATAAGCCCTCTTATCTCTAAATTATCTCTAAAACATCAAAAAGTCAGCTGAAAAGCTTTAAACATTATACATTTCATACCCTTCCTTTGCTGTCTCATTCAGTTAGCCTATCGCACACGGTCCCTTTCTGTGTTTTACTATGAATGCACTGTTGGTTGTCGACTGGGGCTGAGTTTTTGTCAGCAGTCCTGTTTGGACTGCAGCTGCAGAGGGGCCGTTGAACTCAATGATATGTTCGGCCCTTCAGCTGTTATCAAGTGATTGTGCTCAAGATGGGAGCATAAATTTTGAAGTGTTTCATTTTTCCTACACTCACTTTCATGGATATTTTATCTCACTGTCTCTTGTCATTTGGGAAAGGGCTGATTCATTCAGTCTGGCACAGTTGAGCCAGAGTTTGAATTCGCCTACCCTCACGATCGTCCGTCAGGCTGGCAAGACCTTTTGTCGACTCCACTCGTGTGTCATGCCTCAGAACTGACACGTGTAGTGACCTCTGTCTTCTGTGTGTCTTCTGGCCATCGTTTGTCTCCCAGAGGACAAACATTCTGTGTCTGTGGGTCAGTGAGTTTAAGGAATTGGTCAGCAAACATTATCCTACATCCTCCAGTCATACCTCCAACTGTTGGCAAGTCCTGTAGAGTTCTGTGGTGGTTGTGCTACATTGCCAAAGAACATTTAGACTGCCTGCAATTCTCCATGCTTTGGGTAGAGAGCCAAATTATGTCACATTCATGGAAGAAATGCAGTTTTATAGCTCTTGACATGTTTGACCCCTGGATCTTCTTTAGGTCAATTAGCACTGTCCATGCTTTGTCCATTTTACAGCTTTTAGGGCATTTCACACATTACTCCTCTGGAGTGTTTACTTTGGGCCCTGGGGGTCCTTTCAAATTGGTTTGATTCAATTTATTTATGCATCATAAGTCATCTCAAAGTGCTATACTGTAGATGAGCAAGGTCTAGACCTGTGCAAGCACATTGGCTATAGTGGTAACAAAAAACAATGTTTTTTGATGATGGGAAGAAAACTCAAGCAGACCAAACTCAGTGACGTGACCATCTGCTATGACTATACTGAAATAGAACAAAAGCACAACACAGGAATGTCAGAACATGCAGTGACAGAATTGTTGCAGCTAAGCAACCATATACAGTCCAATGTTCACAATGACAATGGCTGTAAAGACAACCAGGAGGTGAAGGTTTGAGTCCCAATAAAATAGACTGTATTAGTAAGTCAGTGTTTGTATTGATCCCAGATCAGTCATTGAAATAGGACATTCCCCACTTCTCACCCCAACCTGTCACGGTCGGTTTCTGATCCTCTGCCTCCCCCTAGTGTTCCTTTGTAGTTCTTTCAGCATTCATTGTTTTTGCCTACTTCCTGTGTTATTCCTGTTTCCAGTGTGTGTTTGTTTTGCTTTCTTCCTGTGTCTTTCCCCAGCTGTTTCCAATTCCCTGATTGCCCGCACCTGTGTCTCATTATGTTGATTCCTTCTCAGTGTATTTAAACTCCAGTGTTTCTCTTAGTCCTCGCCTGAACGTTGTGCTTTATTGCCTTCTTCGCGCCCAAATTTCCAGTGTTTTCCTAGTGACTCCTAGTGATTGACCTCTTGTTGCCAGACCTAAGTTATCTCTTCATGTTGTTGTGAGTTTTGCCTGTCGGATTTTTGATACCTTCCCTGTTGTTAGCCTTTTTGTGTATGAACCCTGCCAGTCTCCGTTTAGCCTCCTGCCTGCTCCCTCATGGACACTGTTGTATGTTTGGACTGCTCATCTGTGTACCGACCTCAGCCTGTTACCCGATAAATCTAATAAAGACTGTGTTTTTACGCACACCATCTGTGGTTTCTGCGTTAGGGTTTTCAATCCACACCCAACCCTGACATATCTCCACCTCTTCCACAAGACGCCCCATATCCTGTAAGCAAGTTCAGAAGTTCAAAATTCTAATATAGAATGCATACATCTCATTGCGCTACATTCCCATTCAGATATGATGCAGCACAAGTTCATACCACGCCTATTCACATTCCCTGATTCTTTCTGATGCTCATTAGCGTGCCCCACTTGGATCAAGTTCAGTTTGTTTGGGCATATGTTAACACAATAACCTTATTCAGATCCGTGCCAAATAATCAGAGTGAGAGTCCTTGTAGAAGAATGTCTTCATCTGAGTTCAAGTGAACTCTGCTGGTGTTCATTTACAGGGCAAATGTACAGTACAATGTTGTAATCTGCCTGAAATAACTGATGCACAGTATAAATTATTTGAATTGAGCATATTGAAGAAAGGGCAAGATCATTTGTTTTGCTATCAAAAGACAATGCAGAATGAGTGTAGGGATAGCATGGGGTACACATGAGGTGCAGTTCCTCATTGAATTTTGGCTAGATGACCATATATCTGCACAGCTTTCAAAACCCCACAAAAATACCACACCCGTATGTATCCCATGGATATGGTGTAATCCTACTGAGGAGGCTCCCAAAGTTGCAGCTATGATGTGTACCTCAAAATACAAGCGTAGCAATTCTGACCAATTAGTGGACAGTGTGCTCACATTTAGCTTTTATATATTTTGGTTTACTTGGAAATATTGGAATCAATGCAGAAGGCCAAGGACTTCAAATCTGAAACCTGCCCCTGTTCTTTTCCAATCAAAGCCTTCAAAGGAGTGTGTGACAGCAGGTGCATTCTTTTCAGAACAAACTTGTTTTTCATTTTTTTTCATCTCAAATCTGACTCAGAGGTGTCATGAAGTAGTAATGAAATGTTGAAGCCATGGTATTCCTTATTTTTATGTCCATAATTGTGTAGAGCAGGTAAGTAAGTAGGTAGGTAATCCAGTGAGATAAGGAGTTGGGCAACCAATATGTAGACCTGGATTGGGTTCCCGGTTATGCTACATGTCTGTGTTGTTGGACACGCCACTTAATCTGCATTGTCCCAGTCCATCCAGGTGTAAATGGGCACCATCCTTGGTTGGAGAAGTACCGTATTTTCTGGACTAGATATCGCACCAAAGTATGAGTCGAATTGGCCTATAAGTCCCATTTATTTGTGAAACATGGTGCTATGCAACTAAAAGGCCCTCCAGCAAAATCATTTATATTCATCTCCTTGGCAATTACCTGGGTACGGAGACATAATTGCACTTTTGATAAAGGGGAATTCTGCCTAATTACAACCTAGGCTCTATTTTAGATATTTTGGGGGTCATCTTTTCACTCATGTTATTATTTATTAATAATGCAAACACTGTGTTAGCAAGCAGAAGCTTATGGACTAATTAGTGTTATTGTACGAGGCAAACAGATCTCAGAGTAAACTGCTTCTTGAACCACCGATGAACAGACAAAAACACCATTACAAGACAGCTTCAATGCGGGGCTAAACGTGTGCATGCTTACCTCACAAAATATAAATAAACGTTTTAAAATGACCGATTATACAATTAGCCTTAGCCTCGCCATCCTCTCTGTTGCAGTTGTGGCTGTCGCACAGCGTGCAAACAAGTTGAGTGCTGAGTAGGGGCTCATTCTTTAAGACTCACCTCCTCCTCCTCATTCAGATCAGCGTACAGAAGCAGCATTCATTTGTCATGTGTGTAGATGGTGCTATCTTGTGGCTGTAGATAATAATGCAGTATAGTTTCGACATATAAGTCACTTTGATATATGTCACAGGACGCCATATCCTGTCCTCTCCGCCAGGACAGGATATGGCGGCCTATTACGTCTTCTTTCTCAAATCTGAGTCAGAGCTGTCATGAAGTAGTAACAAAATCTTCCTTATTTTGACTTATTTTAAGTCCATAATACATTCAGTAGTTTTTAGATCTCGATAAGTGACAAGCATATCAGGTGGCATCTCTCTGTACCGCTGATCAGTGTCAGAAAGTAACGTTGGCCACAGCAAAAATGTCCTTGAAAGTTCATATGCATGTGAAATTATAAATGAGGGAGCAAAATATGCACACAATAATTAGTTATACCTATTTCACTTTGTTCACATTTTATTTGTCGAGTGGTGAAATATTCATGCGAGAAAGAAGCTGCTGTCCCCTGCGGGCCACCAAGGTGATTTATTACAGCCTGTGACCAAGCAGTTCTCATTCTGGTTGAGGAAAATGAAAGGTGCACAGAGCCTGCAGCGCACAGTCTGAAAAACTTGTAAATGTGCGCACCCCACAACCAACCTTTGTCCAAATGCCAATCCCTTCCAATGTATAGCATCACAAAAAACATGAAATGTGATAATGGTTCAAAAACGATGGAATGGAGAGATGACTGCACATTTTTCGGTCAACGTTTGTTGGAAAGCATCGTTCCTTTTATTTTGTTTTGTGCAGGTCAAAGTCATGTCATATGTGCCATTTTATGACTTAAAATACAATAAATCTGAGTGGAGCAAAAAACAAATGTCACTATGCAGTAAATATTTCATAGATCAATAAAGTTTATTGACACCAAAATACCAAAACTGTGAGGGTGACAGTCAGAAATGTTTAAAGCAAATAAAATAGTGAATTATGTGTCAGTTTTTCACTTGTAAATGCATTGCTGTTGTATCAAACTACATGAAAAGGAAAGGAAAGATCATGTGTACGTGGAAGTCTGGAGTTAGTTTTTATCGTTACAAAGATCAGTTTGGCATTTTTGGTTTTAGTGTCATGTTGATTGGAGTTTATTTGCTCCTTGCTGGTGGCTCAACGGACTCACATCAAGTTTGTCTCTGTAGCGTCAGCGGGGAGAATGACCTGAAACATGAGCTGGATGCAGTGAATGCAGCCAGCCTTGAATCCAGTTTTATATTTGACACAACCAGCTGCTCTCGCCTTTGGGGGCAGTGATGTTAGAAATTCAGATGGACCTCAGTAAATGTAAAATCAATCGCACCCAGTGCAATTTAAATGTATAATTTCATCATTTAATTTCATAAAAACCAGCATCTTTGGGCATTCATATTACTCTGCACCAATGCTCTGAGTAGCATTTCTGAAAAAACTGAGTGAAAATTTTCAATAGACAAAAATAACTATATCATACCACCAATGTGCAAGACAAGTAAGAACAAAAAAATAAATAAATCAAAGGCATCGGTAAGGCGATGTATCCCCCCCCCCCCC
>OMMV01180761.1:0-13235 GCA_900302635.1 Chatrabus melanurus
GGCCTCAAACTCACATCCGAATCCGGATCCGAATCCGAACAAAGTCAAAGCTTTCACTTCTCTCTACTTCTGACGTCGTCATTAAAACTCACGTGTGCCGCCGCGCGCTCCCGTTTCTGTCCCGCTCAGAAAGATCTCCGACAAACGAACATTTTCAAAACACTAAAACTGGTTTTTGGATGAAGACACTTTGACGAGGAGGAAAAATAAAAAAAAAATTCCGGTTTTGTTTCTCAGCGGCAGCGAGTTTGTGTGTCTGCGCGCTGCGCACGCGCGGCTCCGACACTGACGTCATCCTGTAATTAATATTCAACAAGGTGGAACAAACAAAACTAAAAATAAAATTAAATAAAAAAAGTCCATGTACCAAAGTTACACAGCGCACATTAAACCGAAACAATCATCTTTGTCTAGAACTGATACTGTAAAATAAAATAAATACAAATTTATATCGCACTTTCAGTCAGAACATTTCAAAGTGTTCTATCGTAAAAAACAAACAAACATCTAAATAAAAAGAAAATCAAAACAAGCCGAAATTCAATCACCAAAAAAAGAAAGAAAAAAATCATACAAACATAAATAACGAGATAAAAACCACACCCTAATTATAAGCACAGAAAATAAATATGTTTTAAGATTAACTTTAAAAGATTCAGTGGTTGAAATGTTTATTATATAATATCAATAATAACAATCGTAATAACACTAATTAAAAGTAATAACGCCAAGAACAAGAGCAAACATTTTTATATTGTAACTCATTATTATTATATTTGCTGTTCACATTTGTATCCATCGGTTTTTTTAAAAGAAATGTTGAATAGATTCTGAAACTGGAAGTGCACCGACAGTTTGCATACATGAAGCCAAATGCTATGACATCCTGTTTTTTTTAACACTACAGTAACATCACTTCTAAATGCATATTTGACTGTAAAACATCTGGTTCCTGATCTACATTCACATGCAGTGTTTTCACAGATATAAGACACATTTAATCAAAACAAAACATCATATTAGTTTTTGTTGAAATATGTTCCATTTTGCTATATTGAATAAATAAATGAAATTATCCCAAATTCACATCTGGATCCTGATCGACACTCAATTTTAACGGGTATTTTCTATTTCCAAAACGTTTTGTGAAGATCAGGTAAAACTTCTTTGAGTGAATCCCGTTTGAAAGCAGCGATGACACACTGTAACATCCTTTATGGTAGAGGTAATACGTAATTTATTTGTCATTTAAAAAATAATTTTGCAGCAATAGTGATTCATACATTACTTAGCTTTTTCTTAACAATATTATAACTTATTCTGAAAATAAACCCAATAAGATGCAATTTATTACCAATATAGTAATATTTGTAGAAATATTTAACATTCACAGTTCCAAATTTTGTTTTAAAAAAAGTAACTTTGTTCATTGTTTTCATGACTAAATGTGCAATATATTCAGTTTAACTTGTTAGAATGAAATACAGTTTGTTAGCGGTGCAAGAATTTGGTGACCTCTTAATTGATTGAGTTTATTCTGTAAAATTACAAAATACATATAAAATAAAATAAAAATGTACATACAAAAAGTGTATATAACACAGTGTTAATACAGTAAAAAGTACATGGATGATGCACAAAAAAGTGAAAACACTGTCCATAAAAAATAATGAATACATTTGGATATATTGGTAAAGGTAGAAAGTGACAAAAGTGTAGTACATATTTTTAAAATACATACATTTAAATACATTATTTTTTTAATATTATAAGAAAATGTAAGATACAATTAAAATGTGACAACAGGCCAAAAAAAAAAAAGACGTGATAAATGATCGTATGTTTCGCAGTGTTTATGTTTCTTCTGTGTTTTATGCAATATGGATTTTTAATTCGTTTTTACTTTTTCAAAACTTCCTTGTAATAGGTGGGTTTTATTTTGAAAAGAATACAACCCGTGGTGATGATCAGTAACTTGACATCCGTTACAGTAGAACATTTGCGGTGTTTGACCACGAGGAGGCAGCAAAGCACCCATTATATATTTTATAATTGCGGGCACTCTTCTCACACACGCGCGCGCACACACACACGGTTATATTTGGTCACAGAGTAAAGTAATTCAAATACTTCATCCCTGCAGTACTGAAATATTAAAGTTGTCATTAAACTGCAGTTGATTCACACCACCCAGGTGGGATTTCAACTCACAACCCACCAAATTATGTTTTTAAAAAAATACCACATTTTGACAGCTTGAGGAAAAATGCTTAATTTATTGATTGTGTTCTGCGACACCTGAAGAAAACGACCCCAACAAATATCACGTTTGATCTGATTTCCTATTTAGTCGAGTAAAAGGGCAAAGAAAGTACGATCAATGAAAATATCAATCATATCAGCCTGCAGGTCAGCAATTAAAGCGCCGAGGACAGAATGATTCAGACGTCAGGCTGCAGGCCGGCTTTTCCCGATCGATGCTGCATTCGTTCAGGATTTTTAAGAGGCAGAATGTCAGAGCCGGTTTTTTCCACAACGATTTCATCTCGTCTCCAAGACGTCAAATCATGATGATTCACCGGAGGTCGTTATCGCACCTTCAGCGACGGCATGTGAAGCGCAGGGAAAGTGGGATAGTCACGGACACGATGACCTTTTTCTTCTTCCCGCTGCTCCCGTTCGGGGCCGCCACAGCAGACCATCCGTCTCCGTCTCACCCTGTCCTCTGCATCTTCCACCTGCATGTCCTCCCTCACCACATCCATAAACCTCCTCTTTGGCCTCCCTCTCTCCTCCTGCCTGGTGGCTCCATCCTCAGCATCCTTCTCCCTGTATACCCTGCATCCCGTGCTCCTACTGACTTTCATTCCCCTTCTCTCCAGACCGTATCTCCACCTCTCCAGGCTCGTCTCAACCTGCTCTCTACTCTCACTGCGGTTCACGATGTCATCTGCAAACATCGTAGTCCATGGAGACTCTTGTCTGATCTCGTCCATCAACTTGTCCATCACCATTGCAAACAAGAAAAGGCTCAGAGTCGATCCTTGATGTCCACTCTTAACACATCTGTCATTCCTACTGTGCACCTCACCGCTGTCACACCGTCCTTGTACAGATCCTGCACCACCCTCACATACTTCTCTGCCACTCCAGACTTCCTCATACAAAACCACAACTCTTCTCTTGGCAGCCTGTCATAAGCTTTCTCTAAATCCACAAACACACAATCCAACGCCTTCTGACCTTCTCGGACTGGAACAATGCAGATGAAGTGTCTTGTCGGGAATCTAACCCACTTCTACTGATCGGTAGCCCAACTCCTTATCCCACTGAGCTACCTGCTGTACAAACCTCCTGAACAAGCTTCAAAATAAAAGTGTTTAAACCTTACAGGAGGGAAGGAAAGAAGAAGAGCCTTTATTGTCATTGTACAAACATACAATGACAATAAAGGCTCTTCTTCTTTCCTTCCCTCACAAAATTTGTCCTCTAATTACAATAAGACACAATCCAACCACAGCCACAGTCTGCTGCCCGGGGACCAACTCCAGATCTGGATCTGCTGCCGTGGTCAAGGGCAGAGAAAGGAACAGACCCTAAGGTGCATGTTTTTGGGGTTTTTTGATGGTAGGAGGAAAGCAGAGTCCCTGGAGGAATCCTACAGAGACACGGGGAGAACATGCAAACTCCACACAGAACGGAACTGGGCATGGCTGGAATCGAACCCCAGAACCCCCCCGTCTTTCTTGGTTTAATGCTACAATCACGACAAAAAAAGAAGCAGCATCTTACGTTTGATGAAAGACGGGATCAGGATCAAAGATCAAGCATCAAAGGTATGACCCGGCTCTTGATAAGATCAAAGGAATCAATATCAAAGATCAAAGGCACCACCTGGATGAAAGTAATTAGGATCAAAGATCAAGAATAAAAGGAAGGATCCACCCCTTGATCAGGATCACATGGGTCAGTGTCAAAGGTCAAAGTCATGATCAGGATCAAAGCTCAAGCATCAAAAGAAGAATCCACACCTTGATCAGTATCAAACGGGTCAGTATGAAAGGTCAAAGTCATGATCATGATCAAAGGAATCAGGATCAAAGGTCAAGCATCAAAAGTAGGATCTGCCCCTTGATCAGGATCAAAGGAATCAAAATCCAAGATCAACAGCATCATCAGGATAAAAGCATTCAGGATCAAAGATCAAGAATAAAATGAAGGATCCACCCCTTAATCAGGATCAACTGGGTCAGTGTCAAAGGTCAAAGTCACGATCACGATCAAAGCTCAAGCATCAAAAGGAGAATCCACACCTTGATCAGGATCAATTGCGTCAGGTCAAAGTCATGGTCATGATCAAAGGAATCAGGATCAAAGATCAAGGATAAAATGAAGGATCCACCCCTTAATCAGGATCAACTGGGTCAGTGTCAAAGGTCAAACTCACAATCAGAATCAAAGCTCAAGAATCAAAGGAAGGATCCACCCCTTGATCAGGATCACATGGGTCAGTGTCAAAGGTCAAAGTCACGATCAGGATCAAAGGAATCAGGATCTACCCTTGATCCCGTTCTGTACCAAAATTTAATTCCCTCTTCAATGACCCGAGGTTTAACTCTCCACCAAAATTCTTTGAAAACCATTCATGTCTTTTTGAGATATCCTGCTAACTAACTAACTAGTTACCTAACTAGATACCTAACTAACTGACTGACAAATGTCAAAGAGAACGTAGCGTAACGTCCCCGGTCAAAGGTAAAACGCCGCACCGTGAGGTGGACATTGGTAGGGCGTCGTCTTGCTGAACGTTTTCTGTGTGGATTTGATTTTGGCAGCGGGTTTTTGGAAACTCCAGCAGCCGATCCTGATCCGGGCCGGTCAGCGGCTGCAAAGTCTGAGCTGCTATTTGAAGGTGGCGTTTTCACCGTCTGATCTCAGCACAGAGTTAGTCACCACGCCGCGTCTTAGGAACAGCTTCCTTCCACAGACTGATTGCGTCTCGTCACCCGTAAACGACGCTGACTGATGGAGCAGCTCGTCGTAAACGCCCACCACGGCTCCGGGTCGCCGTCTGACAGGAAGACTCGAGGCGGCCGGTCGCCTCATTGCCGCTAATTTAAAGTTGTCCTCATGTCACGGATGGCGTGATGGACGGCGGCGCTACGTGACAGATGTCAGGAAACCGAACTGGCATTAAGTCACAGGAGTGAGGAGGAGGAGGGGAAGTGACATCATCCTGCACGCCGCTGAGCAGCATCACTATAAAAAAAGCAGATCAACCTCTTCAGACCTCAGATTGTCACCAAACGTAAGGTAAGCAGGAAGAGTTCTGTTGGTTCCACTTTGTGGAATTGTGCCGAATTCCGATTTAATATTTACAAGTTAAAGATTTCTCTTTATTCTGATGAAGTCAGATGATCTTCTGTGAGCTTCTTTTTTTTTTTTAACACTTAGGTTTTACTGACTTTGTCTAAAAGTGTTTGCTGGATTCCTGTAAAGATGTTTTTGTTTGTCTTCCTGCACGGCAGATCAGCTCCCTCCGTCCCCCTGCGGCTCCTGGACCGGTTCTCGGAGCGACTCCCCGTCAGGATGCTGGCCGGCAGAGCGGTTGACGTGCGGCACTCTGTCCTGTTGAGCCGCTGGCTCCCCGCCGCGCTGGCTCTCCTCCTCCTCCTCTCCTGCAGCTTCAGCAGCGCTCACAGCACCACAGTCGAACACGACTTCCACATCGTCCACAACGTCGACAACAGAAGTAAGACCGGGCGCCGCCGCCGCCGCCTCCTCACACCTCGATCATTACTGTCATCTTCCTACACATATTACTGACTGTTACGTTTTATTTACTCTTTTGTGGAGGTAAACATCTATTTACCAGTTTGGCTGTTTATGGCAGAAAGTCCACGTCTTAAAACACATTTATTTTCTGCTGCCTACAACTAGTTTGTCATTTTTAGCTACAAGTCGGTTTGTAGGATACATTTGTATTTGATGTTTGAATATTAAATTGCTCTGATGGATGTAAATTTTTAAAAATATTTTCTAGAGCAGTTTGGATTTTATTGCCTGAAAGTGCTACATAAATAAATTTATTATTGGCATTTTAAATGTATATATGAAAAACTAAAAATTACTATATTTTAAAAAGAGACAAGAAAAGTAATTTTCATTTAGCTCAAAAGTTATTATTATTATTATTCACAATTTACAGCTATTGGTGTCATAATTGTTTTATTCATAATTAAGATAACCAATAAATTTGATATTTTCTCTATTTTTCTTTTATTTTTGTTTATATTAGCAAATATAAGCATAACAGCTGATAAAAATATAGCAAAAATATTAAATTGCAGCAAATTTATAAGTAATTATTTCTCACCAATTTAATTTCAGTTAAAGGTTTTAAAGCTGTTTTTCCTTGTTATTTACGCCACTGGAAAAAAAAATAGTTATGCTTCGTTTTAAGGATTTTTTTTCTTACAGAAGTTCTAGTTCGTCCACAAACGCTGCAGTAACTCGTTCTCTCAATTACTGAGGAATAATCTAACAAATACTGCACATAAAGCAGGGATGATACAAAAATACTACCGGTATTAGTAGAATTACTCATTATATAACATGCAACCACACGGTTAAAGGCATTGTTTTATACCTTTTTCATCAAGTCACCAGGTGTCTTAAACACAGATACGGCGCCAAAAAATAATACATAGATGCCGAGGCGATGCATCCTAAAAAAAAAAAAATAATAATAATAATTATCTGTTTCTGCGTCTGTCACTTTAATTGGAAAGAATCTGCTGCATGCCACGCCCCCTTTCTGAAGGGAGGGAGAGCAACCGCGATGTAACGGTTTAACAGCGCCGTCTTTCCTTCAAACTGACTCCTCCCATCATCTCAGTGGGCGTGTCTCAGAGAGCGTGACATATGTCACGGCGCTCTAAAACCAGGCGTCTCGGGCTTAAAGTTTGCACGTAGCAGCAGAATTTCATTTCATATTTAAATTTCATATTTAAGTGCCAGATAAAAAAAATGTAAATTTTTTTTGCACAATAGAACAACGTCACAGAGGCCAAGAAGTCACGATAAAAATGGGACGTAAAACTGCAAACACGCTGCTGGAGACGCAATAAATGAATTGATCTTGTAAGTCAGTGATTTCGTGCTCGGCGTCACTTCAGCAGCTTTTACTGTTATTTGGAACAAGTGGATGAGTAGAAATCATCACATAACGACGTTTGGTGCTTGAAGTGGACTTTCACCCGCTAATTGTATTCAGATTATTAAACTAATTTTTGCACGAGAAGCCGTCTCGCTGCAGTAAAACGTTTTGCAGCATTAATGATAAAGAGCCCAAACGCTTCACCTTGCATGCACGCATCCACTCGTTTGGTGCTGATGGACTTGTGCGGCCCTCAGGTCCAGAGATCGACCCGTTCTGGTACGTGGGTCGTGGGGTCAGACCCATCGGCCGCTTTGGGAAGAGGAGCGACGGCGCGGAGATGCAGCCGGTCGTCAGGACGCTGGAGCTCCTCCTCAACAGCCTCAGGAACAAGGAGAACCTCGGCAAGGTGCTGGAAGGGGAGGACAGGGATTGGTTACCATGACAACAAGCACTCGTCCACCAAAGCCTGTCTTCTTTTTTATCTTGACACAAGTTGTTTTCGTTTTTATTCTTCAATGCTCGTTTTTCTCTTTGCTGTCTGTTATGGAATCAAGAAAGTGATTAAAGCATCTGTACATTAAAAATCTATATTGAATAATAAATGAGGATATTATGATTAGTTTTGCATTTGTGTTGTATTTGAAAGTTCTGCGTTCACATTACAGGCTTTAAAGTGACATTACTTTAAAATTAGAGCCCGAAAAACAAAAAAAGTGACTAAAACAGTACTCACCTTATTGTTTTATAACATCGACACATTTAAACAATTTTTTAAAACATTCTGAAACAAAAATATAAAACAAACAAACAACAACAAAAAAGAAAATAACAGATAAGTATTCACCCCCTTTGTTTGTGTTCTTTTTGCTTCCATCCGTCCCTCCTGGAGCTCATCTGTAAACAAACACACAAATGTGGGTGAAAACATGAGTGGCGATGGTGGCGAAGCATCATATATTTATTATTTTTTTAAATATATTTTTTGGTCATTTTTCATCCTTTATTGCAGAGACAGTGACAGAGAGACAGGAAACAGGGAATCTAAGAAGGGGAGAGACTTTTTTTGCAGCAAATGCCACCCAGGTCAGGATTCTAACCTGGGGACGCTGCAAACCGCATTCTGCGGCATGTGGTACGCGCCTTAACCCCTCAGCCCCCTTCAGACACTTCTACAATGAACGAAATCAGATCTGCAAATAAATAAAAATAAATTCCAGGTCATTTCAGCTGGTAGTGTGAACGTAACAAATGTGGCTCAAATGATGCCAACAAATCAAAATAAGAAATATTTTGTTCAAACCACTCAGACACAACCGGATCTGTTAAATGCAAACAATAAAAATCGATTTGAGCCACTTCAGCCTGTAATGTGAACACAATCCATTTTCAAAGAGGAAACTGTTGCTTAAGGTTTGAACGTTTTATTAATTCAATACATTTTTTTTTAAATTACTGCAGCACACAGAGAATCTGTATTTTTATTTATTTTTTGCTCGTTTACATTTTCCCCATCAGGTCATGTGACGTCACAAACGAGGTCACAGAGAACGGGCCGAGCTGTGCACGATGAACCGGATCAGAACCAAATCGGTTCTCAGTGTCACAGCGTCTTTTGAAGTCACGACATTTACACAAAGACAACACGCTGTTGTACGTCCATCGTTTCACACGTACACAGATTTTCTTTTTCTTTACATCAGGAAAACACCGAGTTGGACCCGAGCGGCTGTGCTTCTCATTTTTACACAAAACCACAAACATGCTTTTGTACATCGACGCCTCTGAGGACAAGATCAACGGACCAACAGGATCAGTGTGGCAAAAAAAAACCAAAAAAAAAAAACCTCACAAAGGAGAAAAGGTCAAAAGGTCACCGAGAGAAGAAGCCGAGCAAAGTGACTCAATTAGTTTCAGGAAGTCATTAAAAAAAATGGTAGAAACCAAAAAGTCTAAACAGTCCAAATCCAGACACATCACACCAAAACCAGTTTAAACCAGTTTACAACATTTTACACCAATTCATTCATATTAATGGATTGGAACCAGGTTTAAATCAACTTAAAACACTTTAAACGTCTATATTTGCTGCATATTAATTTTAAAAAAAATTACAATCAGTTTTTCCCAAATTGAATCAGATTAAAGTAAATTTAAGATGTTTTAATGTTGGTTTAAAATCAGTGGAAATAAGATAAATGGTTTAAACGACAGTAAAATACATTCAAAAATGTTTTAAAGTCCTTTGTGCAAAACTGTTTATAATGTGATTATCTCCAATTTACACAGATTGACATTTTAAATGTCGTACTTTTTGGTTTCGAGAACATTACAACCAAGCAGCATCGAGATAAAAAAAAACTGTTTAAAGCACATTTAAAACATTTTAAAACAGTTTACCCTGAATGTAAAACAGTTCAACAGATTCTCTCTTTTTTCCAGATTAAAACAAGTTTCAATGTTGTTTTAGAGCTGCTTAAAACCAGTTCTGATCTGGTATTAAACCGGTTTAAAGCAGCTGAGAAGCACATCAAAACCAGATTATGTGCATTTGGTCTAACAATTTTAAACCACCTGAAATTATTTCAAATTGAATCATATTAAAGAGAGATTAAAAGAATGTAATATTGATTTAAAGCCATTTAAGACCAGCAAAACGATTATTTTATCCAGTATAAAAAAAAATCAAAGATCTTTAAAAGTTACTCTAACAAGTCTATTCTTTGTGTAAAATAGTTTAGAAACAGATTGTCTCTAATTTAGGCAGATTAAAGCCATTTTAAAATAGACCAAGTAGCGACTTAAAAAAAGGACACCACCTTTAAAGCAGTTCAAAACGATTTTCTAATAATATTTATATCAATTTAAAAAAATTGTAATGTTAGCGTCAGGCTATTTACAGCCATTAAAACATATCTGATTTAAACAAGTTTTAAAACAATTTTGAAGTGTCTTTATCACATTTTAAACCAGTCTATCCTTCATACAACACAAAGACAAAACAAGAATTAAAAAAAAAAAAAAATCTGATTTCTAATTGAATGAGATTAAAAACCTTTTAAGTCATTTTAAAGTTGATTTGGAGCCGCTGAAGCCCAATGAAAATCAGATCTATGGTTTTAGATTCATATAATGCACATTCAAAGATTGTTTAAAAGCAGTTTAACCCATTTTATCTCCAGTTCAGTTGGAAATGTTTTATCACTGAAGTCAAGAGATTAAACCCATTTTAAGTAATTTTAGTTAAGATGTGTTAGTGATGGTTTAGAGGTGGGTCAATGAAAAATAAAATATTTGGTTTAAACAGTTTAACACACATTTTAAATGTTTTTAAAGTACTGTAAACCAGTTTAACAGTATCGTACAACAGTTTGAAAGCAGTTAAACCCATTTTAACTCCAGTTGGAAATGTTTTATCGCTGATCTTGAGATTAAATCCATTTTAAGACATTTTAGTTAAGATATGTTAGTGATGGTTCAGAGTCAGGTCAATGAAAAATACGATATTTGATATTTCATATTTAAACAGTTTAAAACATGTTTGAAGTGGTTTCAAAAGTATCATAAACCAGTCTAACGCGAGTGTGCAACAGTTAAAAGCAGTTTAAGTGAGATTATCTGTAATTAATTCGAAGCGGTCTAATTTAAACCACTCCTTATGTACAACAGAAATATTGAAATATTTCTGAAATTTTATCGGCTCTGTAAACGTTTGTCACCACAATGTGTTTGTGTAACATTTACCAGCGTCTTCATTTCATTTACAGTCGTACTTATTTCAGTAATTCTGCATAAAAATGTTCAGTAAGTACAAAAATAAATATGATTTTAATGGCATTTCTTTTATATACACAGCCCATCAGAGTTTATTGTGAAAGCAACACAAACTGTGTGACTGTAAATGGAAAATATGAAAATAGCTTTTATAAAAAATAAAAGGCCACAAAGTTCAAAATGGAAATGATGAGAACACAGAGAGGAGAAGGAGAATACTGCAGGAAAGAAAGCAGTTTTTAAACGACTTTAAGACCAGGAACGAGTCGGACACTCAAACATTATTCCGGTTCATTTTAAAGTCGTAACAAACAGACTTTGACGTGTTCGGCCGTTCCTAAATACATCTTGTAGCTTTTAAGCTTCATTAAATCGGGTGCAAGGCACAAACACTTTTTAACTACACAACTGCACGCAGGACGGCACACACACACCTGGTGTTTTATGTCATTCCTTCTTGGTGCGAGTCATCAAATATTAACGCAACATGGCAGCAAGCTGCAATACCCACATGGCCCACAGGGGGAGTATAACCAGTGGAGCAGCACAATATATACGAGTTCTTTTGGCTTCTCCTGTTTTTGGTCGGGGTCAGCACAACGGATCCGCATGGTGATTTGGCCCAAGTTTTACACCGGACGCCCTTCCTGACACGGTTCCAGACGTACGTACGCGGAGCGTGGGGCACGGGCGGCCTCGAACCGCGGAGCCTTCTTGTTGGGAGGTGAGCGTGCTAACTATCTACGCCTGTGAATATTATTCACACGAGAACGATTATTGTTCGCTAAGCACAAAC
Organism: Chatrabus melanurus; assembly: GCA_900302635.1. NCBI lineage: Eukaryota > Metazoa > Chordata > Actinopteri > Batrachoidiformes > Batrachoididae > Chatrabus > Chatrabus melanurus. Next base: position 11,730 of record OMMV01180761.1, read on the forward strand.
ACCGGGCGAAGTTCTTTGAGATCGATCCAGCGGGGACAACAACAACAAAACGAAAACGGTCGTTCTCTTCATATGTAAAAAAAAAAGTACCTGAATAAACAGCAGTGAGATGAAGACGATAATTAGCCAGAAACGATTCGCGCCAATCTGCCATTTGGTGGATAAATCCTCAGGCACAACATGAACGAAAACACTTCCGACGTGTGTTTTGTGAGGCTGCAGAGTGAAAAAAAAAGCGCTTGTGCCTCACAGACGACATTTACTCATGAAGTCTGTCTTAGACTGTTCATTTGGAAAAAAATAAAGCAAAAAGGGCTGAAATGTTTCTGAAGATAAGTGTGCTTTATTACCGTCAATCGACAAACATATTTTGTCTCCGATACTTTGAGCAGCGACATACTTCATCTGACGGCCTGTTTGCCTTCGCCGGAAAAAAAGTTTAAAATCTTCGTTTCTGCAAAATAAAACGGAGGCAGAACGTTCGACTCTTTTTTTTTTCTTCTTGTAGGTGCGTTTAACTTAATTTACATAATTTATTTTATTTTTAGACAATAACAATGAAAAATGGATCACAATGATGAAAAACTTGCCAAACCTGCTGTAACGATGTAAACTAACAGGACGTTTTGTATAAACGTGCCTAATTATAACCCAACAAGATGCGCACGCACACGCACACGCACACACACACACGCGCACGCGCGCACACACACACACCAGTGTCGCTTAGATGAAGTACGCTGCTGCCTTCAAAATCTTTTTTTTTTCTTTTTTTGGGGGGAAACGCAGGATGTGTGGTTGAAATGGAACAACAACCAATCCAAGAACAAGGATCAACATCCGTGAAAACAGACACGTTTAAAAAAAGTTCTGCAGGGGGTAAAATTCCTCGTGTCTTTTCATTTGGAGCGAGAAGATGCATCCAAAAAAAAAAAAAAACACGGCTCGGCCTATTTTTCGGGCACTGAATCACAGCAAGTTGCACATGAATTTTCCACGTCTTCGTTGCACATTAACTCACAATACTGATGCAAACAGTAAGAAAAAGGAAATCAGTCTTTCTGTACAAACACTGTTTTCTCAGTCGGGCCACGGAGAGTTTTTGCAGATTTTAAGGCAGAGACACTGACTGTTGAGTCATCCTGACTTGACCTTGTGTTCATGACGACCGTGTTTGTTTGAAGGGGGAAACAGCGGCGTGGGGCTGACGGGGACACACAGGACAGGTGTTGGTCCATTCTTGACCTGGAGCTGGATGTGGACGCTGGGTCAAGGCACTGGATGAGAGGCGCCCGTGTCCCCGGGACTCTAAAGTGGCCCTGAGGAACTCTGTGCCGCCAACTGTCACTGCGGCCGAAACACTTTCAGCTGCTGCTCCGGCTCCAGTTTATCTGAAACACAGAGACCACAGCAAGGAAGCAGCACCTTAAAGCAAACAAACAAACAAACAAACATCACGTGGCGTTAAGATTTCCAAGCATGAGACGCTCAAGTGCACGGGTGGGA
>OMMV01180766.1:0-11543 GCA_900302635.1 Chatrabus melanurus
AGTGGTGAAGACTGCTGGGAAGATCACCAGGACTCCACTGCCCTCTCTGCAGAGCATCTACCACCGCAGAGTCTGCGGGAGAGCTGCCTCCATCCTCAAGGACCCCACCCACCCTCAGCACAGACTGGTCACACGTCTACCTTCAGGCCGGAGGTACAGAAGTGTGAAATGTAGGACTTCCAGACTGAAAAACTCTTTCTTTCCCTCTGCCATCAGACTCCTAAACAGCTGAATAGGAGGAGTTAACAACCATAACACAACAATAGACTACCTCATGAAACAGCACCTTCAGTTTGCACATGCTTAATTGCACATGCACAATTTTTCAGATTCCATTGCTTTTCCATTGTTTTTATTCTTGTGTTATTGTTGCTGCTTTTTAAATGCTTTTTTTTAACTTATCTATTTTATACTTAGATTTTTAGACTGCTGGCATTCTCTGTGGACAGCAAAGTAAGAATTTCACAGTACAGGGAAACATGTTCCTACTGTGAATATGACAATAAACACTTTGAATCTTGAATCTATTTTGTATGATTGGAACAAATCTCAATTTTGAGTTGTATGGTTGCAGTTGCAGAGTGAGTCAACCACATGACATTTGACAAACCATAGGGGAAATGATAAAGCTGCCATTAGTGAAACACACCTTATATGAACAGTATCTCCAATCTGACCCAATGAAGCTTGTCGCCTTACAGTTTTTGCACGAGGTTGCCATACTCTTCTCACTTCTAAATGGTTGATTTAACCGGACTCTGCGGGATAGTCAGTGAGTTGGAAAGTTTATTTTGTCCATCCCCAGAGTTACATTTCTCAACACCTTTTCACTGAGTTGCTTGTAAAAACTTGCTAGCAGTCACAAATTCACTTCCAGACCCTACAGTAGTGTATAAAGGCAGCTGCAAACTCTGGAGGTGCACAATTTGACCAGAGATTCAAACTGACAAGACACAGGAGGTCTGGGGCTTGTTAGAACAAGGCAACTTTGTGACTTGGTGGAGACAGATTTGCCTCATTTGGCCTTTCTGTCAACAAATTCACCAATAGTGTCCATAGCCATGCTGTGTCTCTCGCTCCTGTCAAGAGAGAATCATAAACAGAGCAGTTTGTTCCCAGAACACGCTTTTTGAAATTGCTTGATCGGCGAAGTGAGATATAAAGAGAGTGTGTGCTTACATTTTAAAAGGTGAAACCCTCCAAGGGGTGAATAATTTTTATAGACGTCGTATATTACGGCTCGTTCTACAGTGAAAGGCCTTGTACACAGTATACACTGGTCTTGTATTTTCAAATGTGCTTTTTAAAATTTTATGCTTGCTTTAGTTATTTTTTTCATTGAAACAAAAATAAAAAACAATAAATTTTACTCGATTTCAGAATATACTTTTTATTCATGAACTTAAAACATTGTAAGAAAGATTTTTTTATTTATTACTTTGCTAATACCAAGTAAACTTATTTAACTATAAAAATCACCCTGCACAAAGAATGCACTTTATAAATAATTTAAAGGGTTTTGGACATATTTTATATGCAATGTTTGGAGAATGGTAGTAAAAATAGTATTTTTGTATTTCATGGACATGTTAAAAAGTACATTATAATTTGCTTCTAAATACTTGGAATTTGAGAATTTTTTTTATTTAAAAATACTGAAAACACTTTTCCCTGTGAGGTCTTGTTTAAAAAGTGAACAAGTATTGCATGCATTTTTGCATCATTATTACAGTATTTCATAGGACGATGAATATAAAAGTAATGTGGTCAATTGCACTGATATCCTCAGAGTTCAGAATTTTGGTATGTTAACTGTCTGTCACATGCAAAGTGTCTTATTAAGTAAAACGATTTATTACAGGATTTTACGAATCTTTGAATCTGTGTGTAAGCAAAGTATAATATCAAATCAGCTCTTGCAGACAACATTATTTTAGTATTTTTAGGATACAAAAATACAATATTTTATTCCTAGACTTTGGAAAAGCCTTTGCTTGTTCCCTCTAAAATACATCAAATAGATAGATAGATAGAGACCCTCCAGTTGTTAGTTCAACAAATTTTAAAAAAGCATATTATAGCAAACCCAATAAAACCTGGAGAACTTTGTTGTACCAGATCCATCAAAAAGCAGCTTTGTTTTTGTAATATCCCATACACATGTTCGCCACCTGCTGGATGGTTAGTGAATACTGGCTTGATGATGGATTAGGAGCAGGTGTGGTTGTTGTTGATAGAGAAAGACAGTTTCCACACAGAAATGCACTAAATCAGAGAAATAACCCATTATTTTGTTATTGTTTAACAGTGGTTACATTCTAAAACCCAAATAACACAGTCACACATCCACACAACCCTGCAGGAAGGATTTTATATTTATATGTAAAGTTTTGAAGTTGCACGCAGCTTGAAATGAGCTTGTTTGTCAGTTTCTTTCATTTCAACCCATTTCATTTCATTCCACCAAGGCCATCATTGCTTGTTACGATACATCTCTTGATGCTGGGATTTTGTAGTTAGCCTCGCCAGGAATAAAAAGAGACAAAAGCAATGTCCACATCTGTCTGCAGCAATATCTTCAAAATAAAAATAATCTACTTTCGGCTTCTCCCAGTTTCAACTCGGGGTCACCACAGCAGATCTCACATGCCCTTCCTGACGCAACTCCACATTTCATGGAAAATGGGCAGGGGTGGGGTTCGAACCGGGAACCTCTTCAAAATGCAAAGAGCAGTTACAAACAAAATTGGCAGATAAACTCAGTAAACAGTATTCTTACTACATGTCATTTCAAGGTCATAGGTCAAGGGGCCAGGTAAAAACAGAGATCATCATGTAAAATAAATTGCTGTATCTTCAAAACGCAAAGAGCAATTTCAATCAAACTTGGTGGATAAACTTAGTGGACAGTCCTCTTGCAACACAGATCATTTCAAGGTCATAAATCAAGGTCAAATCAGAGGTCATTGTCTAAAATTCATTCATTACCATATTTCAGGAACAAAATGAACATTTTTCTGCATAGGTTTTCACTTTGCTGAGACTAAACAGCTCTTCTCCAAAATGCTATAAATCCATTTTAACTGTTTTGAGAAAAATGACATTTATTTACCCAGACCCACAAATTTTACAAACATAAATTTTATCCTGTTAAAACAGTATATTGGCACAGTCTGAACATATTCAACAACAACTGTTAAATCTAATAACAATGTTGTTCATTATAAAACCAATATTTTATTATATTTCTTAAAAAACGCTATAAATCCACATTCATTTATTCATTCTTTCTTTTTAAAAAAAAAAGAACATGCAGTGGATTTCCTGTAGTGCACTACCTTTAAAAGTACCACCTTTAAAAGGGTGATAAAACAAATGGTGCATCATGCACGACAGTGTATTTTCATAAAAAATTTTTATCACCTCAATTAAGGCAATGTTTCTGTCTGATGTAGCAATTGTCACATTGCATATCAGGTTTTTTTTTTTGGTGTGATTTTGGAATACAGCTGTAATCTTGGACCATTGAGAAAGTGTGAGTGTGTGTGTGGGGGCAGCGGCTTTAATAATCTGAGGTAAAATTAGAGCATGGGGGGGAGGGATTTAGTCATAAATGATGCTTAAATCAGGAGAATATCTGTGAAAACCCTCACAGAATTGTGGGACTTTGGAGATGTTGAACATTAAACATTGAACACATAAAATTGTATGTGGTAGATAAAAAGTAATTTGGCACAATATGACCCCTTTAATAATTATTTTACTGGATCTAAGACTGTTAAAACCTGGATGAAAAACATCATGACAAACATTTTTACACCTTTTTACACCTTTAAGAGGTCCATGTGAGTTTAATTAATGCTCGTTAAAGCAGAGCATTTCAGCACAAAACGTCCGGTAGTTTACACACAAACCCCCACATTGTCTGTGACAGTTATTAAAGCAAGTTATTTTTGACAGAAAAGGATTTAACATGCTTGAATTACACGTGGAGCTGATTGGTGAAGAGGAGAGGAGATATCGCATTCAGCCAAGAAACAGGCTTGGCGCTTGTCGCGGTTTAGAAAGAAACTGCAATTAGCAGTACATTTTAAACACATATATGTGACTGTTTGACATAAAACATTGATGGGGCAGTGAATAGGATCAGTAAACCATAGAATGGCATCACAGGCTCAGTTTTTTAAAATTTGGCATTTATCGCGTTTTGGAAAAGAGTTCTTCAAATGTATCCAATGCCATTCGATGTCAGTGATTTTAACTTTCATGAAAGATTTCATAGAATGTGCATGCACTCCCATGCAACTGCTTTGACTTTTCACACATTGCCAGGACCAGGCTGAAGACCCCCTCGCAGTGAATGACAATGGTGAATGATGATAAATGGCTTTTATTCAAAAACTCAGTTAACAGGCTTGTTTGACACTGAAGAACAGTTCTCAGAAAATACAGTCTCAAATCCGGCAGGCGTCACTCAGAATGGAGTACAGGCAGCAGTTAGGTACACAGTGGAGCACATATCAGGCAGCAGTCTTTCAAAAGGGCATAGCAGAGAGATTAACTATTCAAAGCAGCAGTTCAATACACAGGAAGCAGATTTCCAGCAACTGTCTTTCAGAGGACAAGGCAGGTGGGTTATCAATATTTAGGCACAAGGTCAGTAGCACAAAGGTAGTCCAAAACCGGTATCCTTAGACGTTAGGCAAAAACTCAGAAGTCAAAGTACTCAGCAGGGATCAAGAAACATGGTTTAACTAGAACACTAGGAATACTTACTAGAATCACTGGGAACACAAGAGCATGAGAAATTGTGATGGAACCATGACGATCTGGCAGAGGACATGTGAAAAGGAACGTCTTTTAAAGGACACTCCTCAATTAACAGCAGAAGCACTGAGACACGGGAGCTCCTAGCAGGAGCGACACACAGAGAAACTATAACAATGAATTACAACAAAAGGTCCAAATACGAGGATATTAATAAGAAAAGGATGTGAAAAGGAACACAAAAAGGTGCGGAGGAAAAAGACACAAATGCGAGAATAACCTTAAAGCGACAGGAGGGCATCAAACCAAAAGTAAAACTGAAGAGATACCAGGACATTGCTCCACTCGCTTCAACCTAAAATAAACAGAAGAAAGACCTGCACATTGCTCTAAGCACTGAGGGGAAATCTGAACACACAGAAACCGCAGGAGTGCTTTGTGTAACAAACGAACTCAAAGAACAAAGGTTAACTGCGAGGGGAGAAATAACTTAACACAGAAGGAGGATGAAATGAATAACAACTGAATAAACAAAAGCCGCACAACAGCATGCGCGTGCCCGCCACAGGTGACACACATATGCTACACACATAAGTTTAAACATCACGTTATTATAACACTATCCTCTCAGTATGAAAAACAATCTCTGTATGTAATATCGCACTAAATACAGCTGCTGTCTCATTATAGGTGGCAGCAGTGAGGCACTGCAATCGTCTGGATGCCTTTTTTAATTTTGATAGGGTATTCTGAAGTTTACATCAAAATACATAGTCATACATTTCTGCACACCTCTGTTGTCAACCCATGAATGAGCATTCAATCTAAGCAAAAGTTGTAGATACAGGGTTTTGACTGGACAGCAGCAGCAAAGCTTTCCCTGTTACATATTCTTTTCTGAACTCAGGAAGTCGTATTTTGAGAGAAGCACACACAGTAATGAATAACCATTTTATTAAACCTCTAAGAACTTTAATAGATATTGACAAAAACTGTGGTTTGTACAGTTTGTGCCCAGTCACCAATTACCAATTAAATTAGACTCTGTGATTCATGTTGTTTGCTGTGTGTTCAAAGCACAGATTAATCTTATTGGAAAAAATGTTGCTTCATTATTTGTTTTGAGCTCACTTCTCTTATGTGGAACAGCACTTTAGAGTCTCAGCATTGGTTGTGTGGTCAGTAAAGCAGTGTCCTTGATTTTGTGGTGGGACATGGTATGTTTGGCCTTCATGCTTTGTGATATTGTCCCTGCACTGCCGTGAAACTTTGCTCTCTGCCGTCACTAATGAAACAGAGTCAGGAATCACGCAGATGAAATTGCTCAAATGTGTGATTTTTTTCCCCCCCTTCATCTTTGTGCACCTATCAGCCTATAATTTTTTCAGTCAGGCTGAGGCACCCATAGCTGGTAGGGTATTGTACACGTTATGGCTAGTGCCTCCAGAACCATCGAACCACATGGAGGTTTCACTTGTGGCCTTCAATATACAAGTGCAACTCAAAAAATTAGAATATCATGAAAAAGTTTAATATTTTTGTCACTTATTTTAAAAAGTGAAAATTTCATATATTGTGTACTCATTACATATAAACTAAAATGTTTCAAGCATTTTTTTAATTTTAATTTTGATAATTACGGCATGCAGCTCCAAAAAATAGAAAAAAGTAATTTTGAGATGCTCTTGTAATTCCTTGGCATCTTCAATTCAGTTTATTTATTTATACAGCCAAAAATCACAATATATGTCACCCCAAGGCACTACACATGAGCAAGGTTTAAACCTTACCCACCCTATGAGCACATTGGCAACGGTGGTAAGAAAAAATTCCCTCAGACGGTTTTTTGATTATAAGAACAATCCTCAAGCAGACCAGACTCAGTGGGGTGACCATCTGCTTTGGTCATACTAACAAATAAAACAAAAGCACAAAACAGAATTGTCAGAACATTTGATACCCGCTTATTCCAGTTAAGGGTCACGGTTTGTGGGCTGGAGCGGTTTGTCAGAACATGCAGTGATAAAAATGTTGCAGCCATGCAACCATAAATAGTCCAGTGGTCACAATGACAATTGGCTGAAAGGACAACCCAGAGGCAAAGATCCCAGCATAATAGACTGCACTAGTAAATCAGTGATAGCATTGATGCCAGATCAGTCATTGAAATAGGACATTCCCCAGTTGCCCCCCCCACACACACACACACAGAGACAGACACACACACAAAATACCCCATACCCCATATCCCACAAGTAAGTAAGTTCTGGGCTTGTTCTGGGCTTCAAAAGCTCCAGTGTAGACTGAACACATCTTCATGCAGAAGAGTCACATTTCGACGTGATGTAGCATGAGTTCATCCCACTTCTATTGATATTCCCAATTTATTTTAATACCGACGCTCATCCACGTGACCTGTCAACCTTCTTCAGTTTGTCGACATGTCTATCTTGAGCCATTGCTGTCATTGTCCTTGGGCTGTGTCAACGTTTCCCCACGATGATACTGCCAAAGAAAAAAGAAAAAAACCCCATTCTTGCTCTTTCTGAATTGTGCAGTGCAACATTCACACGAGTGGCATAATTTTGACTTTAGTCAGAACACTTTTATTTGAACTTATTACTCTGGTGACCCTTTCATTTCTAGCTTTCTCTGTTTTGCAGCTTTTTCATTTGTTATTCTACTCCTAAATATGACTAACTAAGCTTCATTTGTGCCTTTACGCAGCACTGTGAAGGGATCCGAGGGCTTTATGGTGAGTATAATACCCTGCTGACACCTATTTCAACGGTTCACTATTCTACCTATAAACTCGGCTCCATTAAGTCCAATAAATGAAATACTTCACAATCCATCATCACCCCCTTTCTATTTTTAGCTTCAGCAGCCAACTATCACAGAGCATCACTCTAATAAAACTGCGCAAGCGAATCAGCAAGCAGAACGCCATTTAATGTCAATATTTCATATACAGAGGGGTCACAAAGGTCTCGGAAATGTCGAGGTGTTGTGGGGGAGAGAGAGGTGAAAGTGTTTCCTGTGTTTTATACCGGAGGAATAATTCATGTGTAGGAATAATAACCATCTGTGACATCTGCCTCTGGTAGTGATTATCGTAGATATTTTCACCGGTGAGCAGCATGGTGTCTCTCAGTATACTTCCCGCAGACATAAGAATAACATCTTTGATTGCTATTCTTGGTGTAGTGGTGCTTACTGCCAAAATTGTGAGTCTAAACAAAAATGGGGCCTATTGGTATTCTGATTCAGGCTTGCCCTAGTTTTTCCTCATATACATTTATATTGTTTAGGGCGGGGTTTGGGAATGAAGACTTATTGTAGAAGATATTATCTTATAAACAAGTGTTTGCAAGCCAAGTACCTTCCTCTGTTCTTTAGTGCTATGGTATCTCTGGATTCTAGGCGAGACAGGCAATTGTAGATAATTCTGCACCGTAATCAGCTTTTTTGCTCGCCCTGCTGACAGTGGCATCACAGGTGAAGATTTTCCACTACGCCACAAAGATAAAGCGATTTTTAAGTAGAAACTGTGATGGGAAAAAGTCTGTGTGATCATGAAGGGGAAATGTACTGCAGGTAATTCTCTGTTTTAGATTCACTTGAATGTTAAAACTGTTGTCTTAACATAAAGCATTTATGACTTGAATCTGATTTCTGTTGCAATTCCTTTTAGTGAAAACTGACAAAATAAATTTAACAGGCAGTGAGTGGTCCCACAGGGTCATGAGTTCATGCCACATGAAGATATTGAAGAATGTATATAACGAAATATTGAATATTTTTGGCCTGAAAAAGAAATTACTTTATAAGCCTTGTAAGTCTTTATAAGCACTGATGTTGGGGTGGGGGTGGTAGTGGTGTGGTGATGACTGGTGAAATTGTTATCGGCCTCCAATATGCTGCTTAACTTGCTCTGGATGTACATTTGCATTGTTTTCTCCTCAAGGCAGCAATATACCAGCAATGAAATCAAGCTTGCACAAAATAAAACTGCTGTTGCACTGATTTCAAACACAGTGCTGCGAGCAAATATGTGCATGCTCACTGTTGCTTGTGTTCTTTAAGCCTTCCTTGTCAAATCGAGCTGCTTGCAGACTGAGACTGGAGGAGAAAGTGATTAGCACTTATCCACTGACAGTGAAACAGATTATGCTACAGTATATCCCGGTGATACTCATTTGAATCTGTACAACACAACTTGAAAATTACGTTCATGAAAATCATTTAGCCATGCCTGGTGATGATGGTTGACGAGAAGACGATCTTCATTCCCCCAAATGGAGGCAAAGTGACCGTATAGGTCACCTGATTTGCGTGTACTCTTGCAAAAGCCAAAAGCTTGATTCGTGCGCCCATGTCCCTGGCTACCTATAATGTGTCACATGTTGCGGCATTCTTTTCATTGCAGGTTGACAAGCAATAAGAAAACTGGCATTGACCTGCTGGAAGTAAACAACATCCAAAATGGCGGTGGATGTCATATTAACTAGCCATGCTACAATTTTTGTTTTTGCTAATATTGAGCTACAAAAGTATAAACTGTTCCAAAAACAGACCCATACAGTGTAAAATAAGTTGTACTATAAATTCATACACAAATTCAATACACAAAAACAGTTTATTATTGACAGTCACACTACATAGAAGTAGAAGTAAGTCCTATATTGGCCCTGAGGCCCATCGAGCCGGTACTTCTCCCAGCATGAAGCAGATGAGTCTGTGACTCCCCCTGCATGAGACGCCAGTCCATTGTAGATTACTTCCCCAGTTAAGGCTGGTAGCCTTCACATTAACAGTTGGACTGGGACAATGCACATGAAGTGACAGGTAGCCTAAAGCACACACCTGGAAATGAACCCCGGTCTATTGCTCTGCATTCCATTTGCCTCATAAGTGGTAACTCGTAACTGGGAGTAACATCACACCTGTGTAAAAACCAGTGAAAATTGAGTTGGATACATTCCATTTGCCACGCAACACGACAAACAAGATGGATGCCTCCAGGAACGCCGTTAAAAACAACACATATGATATTTCATGCAAAAGAAGACCGTAGCAACATGCCTATAGGCAATAGTAAGACAGTGCTGTATATGCGGCTCACTAAATTGGACACAAAAAAGCCAAAAGTGCTAAAAAAACAGTCAAAACCATAGCTTTTACTTACAGTTGATGTTCTGAGCAGCCATCTTGGATTGTGAACTCGGGGTCCTCTGACTTCAAACGAGTTGACGAGTAGGAATTATGACATCGGGGGTGTTCCATTTCTCACTTCCTGCTCATAACTGGGAAAAATGACTGGGAAAACGACTTACAAGTACGAATGGAACGCACCATATTGGTAGTCCAACTGCTATTCCACAGAGTCACTTGCTCTTGTGTGACACTACACATATTGTAACGTCGACTCCTCTCTATGCTATGGTTTCAAACAAGCTGCATGTCGCATCACCTTGACCAATGTTTGGAGACGGTTGCGTGAATGTTCACTTTTTCAGTTCTAGTTCACAACTTGGTGGAAATGCTACATACAATGCCAGAAAACGAAACAGAAGAAGCCCAGAGTACAAACAGTTTTCACATTGTTAGCATACTGTGGCATAATATAGCATGGCATAGCATAGGACAGTGTTATCTGTATCTGAGAGACATTTTCTCAGGGAAGGGTTCAGGTAATTGCTTTCCTGTGTGATGAAATTCCTCTGTGTTTGATGTAAACATCAAGCTCCTCGATTTTCTTTGTTATTTTGTTGCGGTTTAAGCCCATCACCTGATCCCAGGAGTAAATCCAACCAATCTTCTTCTTTTGGTGTGCAGCAGAGATGTCAGTCTGTCAAAAAGCCTGTGCATCATTTGATTACACATACTTCTTTTCTTAATATCAGAAAAAGGCCACATAGGTGTGCAGCAGTACAGAAGTAAATCCTAACATTTATTTTGGCAGCTGTGAGCAATATTTTTGCAGGAAAATGAAGTTCAAGTGTTTAGGGTTCTGGTGCTTTCCTGTCTAAAGGCCCTATCACACTGGGCTGCGACACCATGCGAACGGCATTCCCGTGGGAGTCCCAGGAATGCCCCGGCACATCTACGGGGAGTCCCACACCTGTCGCAGGCATCGCATGGCGGCGCACACGGCTCGCCTGAGGTTTGAGCATGTTCTAAAAAATCGTGCGAAACAGGCATTCCCGAAATACTCCCACAGGCATCGCTGTGGCGCAATCACATCTGGAACCCGACCTGAACCGTTCTCAATTTGTGTGGCACATGGTACAGCCCGCCCCCCCTGTGACGATCAGTGTCCGACAAAACCCCACATTTACAAGAAATGTCCACACTGTATTTTATGAAATGATACAAATAACATACAAGCATGTTAATATGATAAATGCGTGATAATAACTTACATCTCAGAGGCAGACTGGCGAGCTCTCAGAGAGCTGACAATAAAAACGGCGTTCTGTCTGGACGTACAATTATTCCAAAACTCATGAACTGCCGCTCCTGATGTCACTCACAGTTGGTGCATTCCAGGTACAAACGTGTAATGAACAAATAAAGGCCACATTACTTTCCATCACGCGGTAGAAACGTCCACTCGCTCCTGCTGCATAGCGCAGGAACGGGTGGCATTAAAGCCACTATCTGTGATGGACAGTGTATGAATCGTGGAATATGATTACATCCAGAGGACAGTCAGCCAGGTGGCAGCGTGCATCCAATTTGTAAGATATTATTATTATTTCATAAAAGACAGT
>OMMV01180782.1:0-11824 GCA_900302635.1 Chatrabus melanurus
TGAGTCTTCTACACCAAAACCACAGTGTCCGGGACGAATCTCCTGAGCTGCCGACCTTCAGAAAAGTAAGGTGCTGATGAGTTATGCTATCAGAAAAAAGGGTGATTTGTCGCAAAGATTCTTGTAAATTATAAATTTTATTCGCTCCCCACAATTTGCTGCTAATGACGTCAAATTAACATCACCTTCGCGTCAGTATTCATGTTCTCTATTTAGAATGTCCACATCTCATGTCATGTCAGATGTTATAAGGTTAAATTCACATTACACCGTCTGTAAGGTTTTTCTTCTGTTTTAGTTAAATAAATGTATTAATTCTTAAGTAAGTTTGAGTCTGTTTGTATTTCAAAGACAGTATTAGAATTATCCCAGTAGAATTAATGACCTCAGATGAGACTATATTAAATTAAAAAAAAGGTAAATAATCTAATTACACATAGATGTTTTTATCTGGTTCCAACTGCCAGAAATAATTAAAAATTTAGTAAAGAGTTGGTGGTGCCTCGTTCTTTATTCAGATTAATTTAAAATTAATCCCTAAATTCTAAAATTTATTCAGATTAATTTAAATTAATCACTAAATTCTAAATTAATCGATTCACCTCATATTCACTACAGTCACGTGGCGTTCGCTTCCCGTCACCACTTGTTTAGCAGGTTGCTTTGACTTTTCATTGTCAATGCTTTTTATGTTTGATTTACTTTTATTTTTGTCTTCCCCCATTTGACCGATTTCTGAGCTTGCCTTTGACAGGTCATGGCACAGAGCGGTTCTTTGCTGCTGTTGATTGTCCACTTTGAGCTGCAGTTGCAGCTCTTGGTTATTTCCTTGCTTTAATTCCTCCTCGTTTGGTTGTGATGCTTTAATGTGTCTGAGCTCCTGTTTGAAATACGTGTGGAGAATTTCTGCTAATTCTGTGCCATGTGACTTATTGCGTTCATGCTTGACTCCAGATTACAGTAAAATGAGCTTGATTTCTAATTCAGTCTTTATCAACACCAGCTGTGTCTCGTAGGCCTTCTTCTGCAGTTGCAGTTTACTTTTCAGCTCCTCCAGCATCTTCTTGCAGTTCCCCAGTTGCTCTTCCATCTGCTCTGACTTCAGCTGAAGGACAGAATTGTCTCTTTCCTTTTGCTTGACGTCTGCCTGGGCCCGGTGCAGCATTTCCTTCAGCATTCCAACTTCACATTCCAACGAGATGCTTTTGTCTTGTGCCTCATCTCTTTGCTTTTTCAGGAATATGATTTCATTGTGTAGATTTGATCCAGATCTGTCAAAACTACCCAGGGATTCTTTTACTGGCACCTTATTTTTCTGCAGCTCAGCTTCCAGCTCCGTTATTTTTGATTCTTTGACTTTTCTGTCTTTGGACTCTTCAGCCAATTCCTCTTCTGCTCTTTCTAGGGAATAGCTTAACTCTGAAAGTTGAATGTTTAAGCTCTCCAGTTTCTTTTCTGCTGCTTCCTTGTCACTCCGAAGAGTGCGTAGCTCCTGCTTTTGATTTTCTGTCATTTTCTCTGAGCTGCCAGATAATCCTTTAACACTGCGCATATATTTCATGAGTTCACCCTCTAATGCTTTAATTTGATCAACATGGCTTTGACTCTCAGCAGATTCTCGCTGTAGTTCTGCATTTCTTTTATTTAGTATCAAGTTCAAATCACTCATTTGAGACTCTTGCATGTGCAACTTTTGATTTGCTAAATTCCTCTCGGCGCACGCTGATGTAAGCTCCGATTTCAGAGCGGTTATTTCTTTCTCATAATCGGCCACGCTCAATTTCAGGCTTTTGTTTTTCTGCTGCAGTTCCGTCATTTTCTTCGCCGCCTCGCTGTAATCTTGCAATTGAATTTGAAGTACGTGGGAAATCTGGGTTTCCTTCATCAGTTCCTCCTCGATAATTCTCACCTGTGATTTGGCGCCCTCTACTTGAGACGTCAGGATTTTAATTTGCTGATCCTTGCTGCAGATTTCCATCATTGACTGATTGAGTTCAGATCTAGTGTTGCTCACACTCTTTTCCACCGCCGCATTTAACTGTTTCAGCTCCGCTATTTGCTGCTGCAACTGAGAAGCCACTAACCCACCTTTCTGAAGTTCTACCTCCAAATTTTTACATTTCTGCTGCATCGCCTGCTCTAATCTCTTTATCGAGGAAAGTTCCTTTTTAGCTGACTGAATTTGCTGCTTCCAGCTCTCTATCTCACTCTTGAACGACTTAATCTTTTGTTCGGAAAAAGATCTACTTTGCTCCAGTGACTCAGTATACACCTGAAGCCCTCTGATGTCATTCTCAGATGACATATTCATTCTTGCGAGGTCTCTGCATTCAAAATTGAGCTGATCTATTTCTGTCCGTTTGGAAGAAAGCTCTTCTTCTAAGCTGTTTATCTTGTGACTGTTGTCATATTCCACCAAGCCCTTCTTATGGAGCTCTGCTTGGGCAGTGTTAAGCTGCTCCTTAAGGCCTTCAATTTCAGTGTTGTGGAAAAAAGCATTGTGTTCCAGTGAGGATTTAGCTCTCTGGAGAGATCTGATTTCCTCTTGAAGTTCATGGATGAATTTCTTCATGCCCGTCACCTCCTGCCGGTGCTCTTCTGATTGCTGCCTTGCAATGTTCCTTTCGGTTTCTATGTCGGCCTGAAGTTTATTCACTCTGTTATTGCTATTGTCCAAGAGTTTTTTGAAACTTTGTGCTTTGTCCTCGGCCAGGTCAACTCTTTCCTTGACCATTATTAGTTCCTGTTGTTTCTGCTGTAGGATCATTTTCATATTGTCAGTTTCTCTAATTGCAGCTGACAGGAGCGCACTGTCCTCTTCCAAAAGCTGCTGGGACAAATTATTTTCTTGGAACTCGCCCTCAGTGTCCTTCTCCACCACCTTTATTTGTCTCTGAAGTGACCCACTTTGCGTCATAAGATCTTGATCATCTTTACTTGTCTTTAAAAGGTCCTCTAGTTTCCTCTGAGTCAACAACCACTTGGCCTCTGCCTGCAGAACTAACTGTTCTGTGTGATTTAACTGCTGCTCACAGGCAGCTTTGTCTTTCATTGATATCTCTAATTTGGTACGATATTCCGTAACAGCATGCTCAACCTTTGATTTCTGAAATATTAAATCATCGATTGTCTTCTGCTGTGTTTCTACTTCTCCTTCCAACTCTTCCAGCCGTCCTTGTCCCACAACCAGCGAAGCTTCCGGTTCGCGGACTCATTGCTTAAGCTGACCAATTTCAATTTCATCTGCGGATTTTTGGAGCTCCAAGCTCTCTGTCCTTTTTGTGTACTCTGCTCGTTCAAAAGCCTTTCTGTTCTACAATGCAAGAAAATAAGAGTTCCCTATTAAGCTGAGAGAGTATGTCTCTCCTGCAAAGACCTTTACCTTTCAAATGTTTCAACATGCAAAACATGTTCTCTGCAAGAAGCAAAGCTTTCTCTCCTCCTGAAAAATCACCATCACCACAAATAATGAGTCACTTATGTGTCACTCTTCTGTGTGTCTTTTGTGCAAATGTGGTAAATGGACTTCGCCTATATTTTAGATACAGTTGTGGTCAGAAGTTTACATACACTCATCATTGGCATGAATGTCATTGTAATTTTGGGCTTTTAATGATTTCTTTGAACTGTCCTTTTGCCAGGGTGGAATGATTGTACAGCATACATCATTAATGATGTAAAAAAAAAAACAAGAATTAGGTGCACAGGTTTGAATTTGTTTTGGATATTCTCTACTCCACACAGGGTCAAAATTATACATACAGGCTTATATATACATACAACCCCACTAATATTTGGTTAAATGTCCTTTAGCAAGCTGCACCTTGACCAGACGCTTTTGGTAGCCATCAACAAACTTCTGGCATAATTCTGGCTGGATCTTTGAGCACTCTTCTTGGCAGAATTGGTAGAGTTCATTTAAGTTGGTTGTTTTCCTGGCATGGACACGGCTTTCAAGTGTCGTCCACAAGTTTTCAATAGGGTTGAGGTCAGGGTCAAATATTCATGCCCATGATGAGTGTATGTAAACTTGTGACCACAACTGTATCATCTTCCTGAGTAAAAAGATATCAAAAGCAGCACATTCACACATCCACTCAATAATTGATGGCAACGGAGCTGCCATCTAAGGTGCAAGGTACCGGCCAACTCATCCAGAGCAGTTTGACTCAAGATCATTATCAAAACAAAACAGGGGCAGTGACGATGGTGTTTGTATCCATTTCCACTGCAGTAGAAGAAGAAGAAGTAGTAAGTCCTATACAGGCCCCGAGTCCCATCGGTCCAGTGCTTTTCCCCAGATACCATAGCATGAAGCAGATGAGAATCTACGGCTCCCCCTGGACAGGACACCACTCCATTGCAGGTTATCCCCAGGTTACGCCCAGGCTAGTACCCATTTACAGCTGAGTGGACTGGGACAGATGAAGTTTCTTGTCCAAAGACAGGTAGAGTAAACCACACACCGGGACTTGAACCCAGGTCTACCTATTGGTAGTCCAACTCCTATCCCACAGAGCCCTCTTTTTCCACTGCAGTGAGATAGTAAAATGTGTTGTTGCACAACCAAAGGAGCATGCAATGACAGGAAGGTAAAGAAAACATGGCAATCAAAGAAAGCCCAAAATGTTCTACGGATGCATGAAGTACAAAAGCCAGAAGTTTAAAAACATGAATTGCTCACCTCCTCATCTTCAGCTCTCTTGAGTGTTTCACTGGCAAACTTCACAAACTGTGTCATCAGAGTCACAAGAGCGGTGTAGCGAGTTCGAAGATCCATGAACTGTTTTTAAAAAACGTATGCAATTATACATGAACACAGAAAATTTTTAAAAGGCTCTCCTCTGCTCATGCAGTAACTGACACAAGGGTTTCACCTCCTGCTGGATGGCATCAGACGAGCTCTGCATCTTCCGTTTCTTGAGAGGAGATTTGTGTTGGGAATCAACCATCGCTCTGAAGGTCATCAGCTGGAGTTCATAATCCTAAAAACACATTTACATGCAGGTATCACACAAAAGGCATTTGCATCAGAAATATCATGATGGCGTGTATATTTTTGTAATAATTACAAAAACTTTTACAAAATCTACTGTATGATTTTTCATTTAAACATAAAAAACCTGAAGTGGAGATTAAATATGTGTGTGGGGGGGATTCAGTATACATTGGTAGAGTTTAATAAATCTTACTTTGATAGCAGATGAGTATTGCTCAGAGTACTTCTGGCACTCGTCAATTTTGTTCTGTTTTTGTTCAATTTCACCAACCAGGATCTGCAAACAAGTGTTTGACATGCATTTAAAACTCTATATTAATTGTATTTTAATGTAAAGAGATTTGTTCTCTTCCCACCTTCTGTTGGTTTAACAGCTCAGCAAGGGCTTTGCTATCTTCAGGTTTGTTTTCTTGAACCTTCAGCTGTGCCGCTTCCATTTCTCTGACCCATTCATCAAGACAGCCGTATAAGTCTTGGTAGCTTTTTAGAGATTTGCTGATACCCTCCAGGTCCCGAAGCCTGAATTGAAAGAGATATGCGTGAACAATTCCAAGAGAAATATTACAATTTAAGTTTCTTGAAAGGGGTCTTATTATATATATTTAATGAGCAGCTCTAGGTCACCAGGTGCCCAAAAACATATTAAAGGCTGCAACCAAAAATGAGTAAGGTTTGCACAAGTCGAGTGAGTTCAGGTCTGGTAACATGCACTAATGCTGCATGTCCCCACATCCACCACAGCCTAGAACCGCGTAGGGTCCTGGATGGCAACCATCCAGGCAGGCAACCGGTCCATCCCCAATTCTCGAAGGTCTATGTGCTGCACTAAAGTGAAACGTGGGTGTTGCCTTGGCCTTTTTTGCAGTTTCTGGGGTCCTCAACATTGAGGTACCTGTGTGCTGGATCAGGCCCAGAGAAGTGCGACACATGGCCAAAATATCATAGCTGATATTCCCACGCAATGCAAGCGATTCTCCTCATCTGAGTCTCCCTAAGTAACTGTTTGTTTGACACAAAGTCATTCCAGCGGTAACCAAGAGACCAAGTACCAAAGACATCCAGATGTCGCATAAGGTCACTGGTTCGTGTCCAGGTCTCACAACCATACAGGAAGCACTAGGATCCTACAGACTTGGACCTTCATTGTCCTGCAAAGTTATCAGCATCACCAAACACCTCTGTCCAGGGACCTCATGACTCCATAAGGTCTTCCCAGGCATCTTTCAACCTCAAAGGCAGAGGACAAAGAGACATGAATGGCCGTACAAAGATAAATGAATCTTTCAACAAGTTCGACACTTTCACGACACACTGAAATTCTGGATCTTAGTCTTGATTCAGAACAATTGGAAACCCAGACACTCAGACTCTCCACTCAGCTTCTCACATGATGCAATCAGGGTATCCACTGATTCCACAAAGATCACAGCATTGTCCGTAAGGCCAAAGTCAGTCAACTTTTACTTGCCAACAAAGGCACCTAAGCCGCTGTTTTCCACAACCCTACCCAACACCCAGCCCATGCAACCACTGAACCGAGAAGGAACCAGAACATATGACAAATGCGAGAATTAACTGGGAGGAAGACAGACACTCTGCCCCTGCTCTGGTTTGCACAGTCCATTTAAATTCTTACAATTCCACAAAAACCACTAACCTGCTATCAATCTGTGAGTGAATGTTGTGCCATCTCTCACTCAGCTGGACAGCTTTCTCCTTGTGCCAGTCGAAGTCAAAATCCCGCTCATTGTGGGCTTTAAACATGCAGTCGCTAATGGCGTGTGCTTTCTGCAGCTCATCCTCCATATCGTGGAACACTTCTTGCTTCTTGTCAATCTGTGTCCGCCATTGCTATGATCACAAGGAGTTAAAAAAAAACACTAATTAGTGACAAATATATGGCATGTGAGACTTGCACCAATTTTGGTGCAACAGTGGACCCAAATCATTTATTACCTTAAGCGTAGAGATGACCGTCTCGATGGACTTGAGGTCAGCGTTCACGGCGTCTTCCTCATAGAGTTTGGATTCGTAGGCCTTCACTAGTGCCTCTGCACTCTGGCTGTGCTTTACCACGAGGCTCACTGTTTTCAATCTGGGCAACAACAAAAAAAGGACGCACACCATCGATTCAGCCAGCAGATCGCACTCTGTTATTCATCATGATTACGTGGTGACAGCGACTTACTTGTCCATATAAATGGAAGACATGGAGTAGACCTGGCTCATGCTCTGTAGGAGGACGCTGAGCTCAGAGGAAAGAGTCGCCACAGAGGGTGAGGCTGCAGCCTGTCTGAGGAATATCTCGCACTTCTCCTTTATGGCATCAAGATCGTCCTTCAACCTGTTCAGCTCCGCTATCTTTGTCTGCAAAGCGTCAATGTGTGGAAATCTCGGTTACAATACAATTAATGCTCATATATGTGGTGCTGTTTAGATTTTAGTCACTCTTAGAGCACCTCGTGCTCTGTGATGCGCTGCAGACTCTGTTCCAGGTCGTCTCTCTCCAGCGGCGTGCGGATTTGTCTGATGAGGTGTTCTTCATGGGCCTCTAGATGCATTCGGATGTTACGTATTTCTGAGATGTAATGATTGTACACAGACTCCTCGCGTTCCTCTGTTTAAAGATGGGCAAACACACATTATGTCTTAGATGGAAATTGAAACCAAATTGAAAACTATCTACTGGTTAATATAACATGGGCCAACAAAGAGAACGTAAACCTGCCACTAGGCGGCAGCATTATTACAGAACGGAGATGAGTACTGTTGCTGTGTTTCGGCTGCTCCCGGGTGCCCGGGGTCGCCACAGCAGATCGAGTACAGATCTGCATTAGGATTTGGCACAAGTTTTACGCCAGATGCCCTTCCTGATGCAACTCGAATTTTACATGGAGAAACACACAACCCCTGGTCTTCCCAAGCGGCCTCCAAGCCAAGTACTAACCAGGACCCACTCTGCTTCACCTCTGAGATCTTACAGGATCAGGTGTACACAGAGTAGGATGGCTGCCAGATGAGTACTGTTGTAATACAGCAAAATAAATAAATAAAGTACATTTTCTGTATTGTCAGTCTGTGAAGTCAAAAACCAGCATCATCTTATAACATAATTTTCACCTACTTTAAGAGAATATGAGAGAATTGCATGAAGGTAACTAAATGTCCGGCTGTTTATCTGTACAAACCTAACTCCAAAACCCCAATCAGTTAACCCAGCTTAAACAGTTTATGGATAGTGATTACCTTAAACCAATTAAGTTAACTCAAATAATCCAAGCACTAATAGTTTTTAAGTAAAAAAAAAAAAAGATTAATTAGTGTTACAATATTTTCAACTGTGCTGCCTTCAGTCATAATCATCTCTCAAGCAATTTAAAATATTAAATGTGATTAGATTTGACTGCAATCTTTACACTCAGGCAGTGACCCTCCCCCATCCCAATTTTTAATTAAATTAATTCATTTTAAATTAACTACACTCAAAACTACACTCTGCAATTTTCAGGTTTGAGAAAATGCAGTTATTAGTAAAGTTAGAGCTCTCCCATCTGTGTTCTTTTGGTAATTTTTTATCTCTTAGTTTTTATTTGAATTTTTATCCCAATGTTTTAATTTTTTTAAATTTTCTTTTATGTAGCTCTGGACCATACAGAATTACAAAATCATCTTGAGTCCTGGATGGCAACTACCCAGGCAGACAACAGGTCCATCCCCCACCTCTCAAAAGTAACCACCTATCTGCCACAGCCAGGTGAAACGTGGACGTCCCCGTGACCTTCTCCCGCCACTGGGGTCCTCAACACTGAGGTACCCATGTGCTGGATCATACCCAGAGAAATACGCCACATGGCCAAAATGTCATAGCTGACATCCCCTCACAAAGCAAGTGATAGTCTCCCGAAGTAATCGCTCATTTGACACAAAGTCATTCCAGAGGTCCCCAAGGATCCGCCAAAGAGACCTGGTACGAAAGACATCTAGTCTTCACCTTAGGTCACTGATTAGCATCCAAGTCTCACAATCATACAGTAAAACAGAAAACACCAGCACCCTAAAGACTCAGACCTTCGTTCTTCAAGCCTGATCTTACCTAGTTTTACTTCTTAAATCTTCTCACAGGAATTTATATTAAAAACAACAACAAAATTCTAAAAAACATTCGGCTAAAAAGGCTTAAAGGGCTACATGTTTCTGTGGAAGTGTGGTGTTCTATGTACACCAGCAGGTTCATGTTTTAAGGGACACGAGGAGAGTCCGAGCCTTGCCTTGTTCTGCAGATCTAAGGAGCTCTTGGTAGTACTCCTTGCAGTCCAACACGTCACTCTCTAACTGAGCGCAGTCGGCTACTGTGAACACCTCCGACTCCTCGCTGTCTTCCAGGAAGTCATCCAAGTGGGACTGCAAGTTGCTCAAGACCTGCTGATGCTCACCTGGTAACATGGTCTTAATCTGCCACAATTACAGACATAAAAGCAGAAATCAGACACCTTCACCCTAACGTGCACCTGATGACAATAAGATCTCGACATACCGAGGCCACATTCCAGTTGCGGATGGTCCGTATATCAGCCACGAGGTGATGCCAAGACATCACACTCTTCATGTTCATGTGGGAGTGGTGCCACAGTGCCAGAACATACTGGTATAACTGCTCAGTTCTGCAGGAAGATAAAAAGTATTAATAATTTATCTCAGCCAGGCATATACTGTGAGTGAGTGATCTTTAAATCTGACATAAAATGAATACTATGCCCCACCTTGAAGCCATATCAACAGCCTCCTTGTTGGGCGGAGGCACAGTGAAACAAACAGAGGGCACCATGGCTTCGTTCCCTGTTGGATTGATGACTTTCCACTTAGCACGGTGAGAGTTACTGGCCAGTACGCACTCGTCGTCTTTATATATGGTTATCTGCAGGAATTGTAATGCAAACTCAGCATAGATTTACTTGAAAATGTAATTTAATTTTATTTAATTTTATTAAAAATGATTATAGTTGAATAAAAAGTGAAATTAAATGTAACATGAATTGGTAAAGACAGCAATACCTCTATCTGACGGTAATCACAGATGGCTTTTACAGGGATGGAGGATCTCACGGGGCTGTCAGGGTTTCTGGGTTTGAGCTGCACGATAGTTTTCGCTCTGCCCACCAGCCCGGCTACAGTGCTGCGGTACTGCAGGAGCTGCTCTTTCTCATCCTGTTGGCACAACACATAAACACACTTTTAGCTCTTCATTTTAAGCATCGAAGGCATGCTTCAAATCTGAGATTTTACCATGGATTCCTGAATGACATCCTCCAGTCTGTGCAGGCTGCTTGTTTGATCGCAGCTGTACTTTCTCTGAATGGCATCTTGCAGGCTCTTGAGATAGGCCACGGCCTCTTTGGCATCGCTGAAAAACTGCGCGGGGCAGGATGTGGGAAATTAATTGTGGTCTAACAGTATGCATTCACTGTACTGAAACAAAGGTGTGGCAACTCGCCTCAAAGTAAACGGCGTTCTCCTTGAGATGCTGTTCTACACACGAACACAGCTGTAAGATCCAGCTCCACTGTGTCTGCATGGCAGCTTTGTACGCCTGAAAGGCAATCAATACACAAATGTTCAACATCCAGGTTGAAAGGCTGAGAAATGTGCAGCTGAGAAAGGTTTTGGTAAACAAGAAAAGCATCTGAAAAAGCACTTAGGGCCCTATCTATGACAATTTATGTTCTGATAAATGTTCCACCTCCATTACACAATCTATGCTGCTTGGCACAGGTGCGTTTGGGGAGTGTCCAACTCCTCTATGCTCCTTAGAGAGTACGTAATCTGAGCACAAAATAGGGCGCAAAGGAGTTTTTTTCACTTAATTAGTCATGGGCATGTTTTATAACATGAAATAAACCAATCAGAGTATCACCTGTCATCCCCTTTAAAAGTCAAAGTGCACCACCTGGTGCACTCCGTGCACGCTGCTGTTTGAAAGCAGGTTAAAGCGAGAGGTTTTCTGGCGAGCTAACATCTGCACCAGTGCATCACAGCGCACCAACGGAAAGCAGACACCAAAGCTCCCTGAGGAGAAGCAGTTGTATATTTTTACAGTAGTATTTACTTTTATTTAATTTAATGGTTAATATGTATCTCTGCATTCAACTTTAGCCAGGTTTTTAGTGGTCTGTGGTACAAACACTGTGCGTCACCACACCTCATTTCAGGACCAACAACCCATTGCCACACAAATGAGCGTATTGGTACTCCCTATTTACACCACATGGGTGCTGGGCATGAAAATTGCTGCATCAGTTGCTCACTACCGATTACACTTGCATTGCATTTTGGCTGCTTTGTGCCAGGAATAATAATTTAAGTCAACCAGCTGCACAGACTTGTCAAGATTACTCAACTTCAGAGTGATAGTTGGATGAACTTAGTTTGACAAGTTTAGTCAAAACAATATGTTAAATTTGAATAACTTGATATTTCTGTTTAATAAACTCCCAATCTCAAGTTCAATGTACTTAAAACAAATTTTTTTTTGAAAACTATGCTTCCACAAAGTGCTCTGCCTCACGCTAATCCTCTCTGATTTTTAACAGGTTGGGATGAGGATCAATGTTAAGTTCAGCGCTTTGCTCAAAGACATTTTGAACTATAGGAGTAATCAAATAAGATAAGATTAGATAAATAAGATAAGATAAATCTTTATTGTCATTGTCACTTTTTGCAAAGGAACAATGAAATTGAAGGTGCCGTCGACTCAGTGTGAGGTATGGAACAAATAAATAAAAGTATATAAACAAATTTGCACTGGTTATATATATATACAAATTGCAC
>OMMV01180788.1:0-12891 GCA_900302635.1 Chatrabus melanurus
CTATAATTGTTTCAGAGTTGTCTGGGTGTCTTGGTGGCTTCCCTCACTAGTCTGCTTCCAGCATGGTCACTCAATTTTTGAGAACTGCCTACTTGATACAGATTTACTCCACAGTACCGTACTGTTTGTATTTCTTAATGATTGACATAAATGAAGTCCAAGACATATTCAGTGACTTGGAAATGTTCATGTATCCATCCCCTGACTTGAATCAACAAAACTGGCTGTAAAAGTGGTGATTTAATCCTTAGATATAGAATAAATTTCCCCCTTCCCCTTTTTGGGATGTGTTGCAGGCCTTAAATGCAGGAATAGATGTATATTAACAAATGAAATTAAGTTGACCACAAAAAACATGAAATATATTTGGTTCATACTGTCTACAATGAAATAGAAGTCAAAGTAAATGTGAGGATCACTGCGTTTTGTTTTGTTTTGTTTTTTTGCATTTTCCATATTGTCCCAACTTTTTCTGATTTGGGGTTGCATATTTTAACTGCTACTCATTAACCATAGAGGTTTTAATTCATTGGGCAGTTTAAAAAATAAATGAAAGAAAGCATCAGCGGCTAAACAATAAGAAAGTATATCATAGTTTTTTGTCTCTGTTTGTATGCCTCATCACTGGGTTATCATAATAAATAAGTTTCACTTTGTAAAACAACGGCGTGCAGAGTTTATAGATGAGTGTTCACTGTTCACTCATGCATGTGCATACAGTCTACACATTATGGGAAGAAAAGCTCAACTTTACGACTCATTCATTCCTGAGAGTACTGACATTCATAACTCTGCATACACGCCATACCAGCAGAGGCTATTTCAGTGATATTATTCTTTTATTCTTTGTCACTTTCATTTCATTTTAATACAAATCTATGAGGAATGCAAATGGATGTGACCCTGCTTCCACGCCAGAGACCACGGAGAATAATGTGTGTAATACAACCTTTGTGAATTATAGCCAAAACATTGTGTAAAACGTTAACTTACGTACGTACGTCACAGTGAAATGAAGAAAATCTTATATACACACTTGAAATGTACGTTAATTTATTGGTAAATATCAAAAGTGTGAAAAAGAAATTTTTCATATCGTTTGGAAATCTATTTCTGTTCTTTTATGAAAAAATATTTTTGAAGATACTCTGTTTAAGGCGCATAAATACTGTTTAATCCAATCAAATTTGATTTGGCCACTCTGATCATAGCTAACTCAGTTGTACAAGCTTGTGGAGAAAATACTGATGTATGTTGGCAGATTAATTGTTCTCATTTCCAAAAGTGTCGCACTTGTCATCTACAGTGTCTGAGTTTGTTCATATGAAGGAGGCGTGGTCCAACCACACAGGTGTCAGTCCACAGTTCTCCTTGCTCACAATGCCGCGCCCACTTTTCATACTGATCAATCAAATCAGCGTCGGCGTACAATTGACTGGTTTCACAATACGATACGTTACCTATCGGTTGGTAGATATAGGCTAAAATGGGCAGAGCATCATGGGAAATTTTCGATACTGGAGACCCAGAAGTGGATGATAAACAGCGTTGTGTTTACTGTGTACGGAAAATGTAACAAACTCACAGCCGTGATTCCAGCTAATTATTCTGACAAATTTCTTACCTTTTTGATAAATTCTGCAATTGTTTTTATTTGTGAATCAGCTCAATGTTATTTCCATTCATTCATCTCTGCACTTAGGTGTAACTTTAAAGGAGGAACTTCAAACCTTACAGGATGTGTGAGTCACTCTAAGATGAGTAATTGGAGGTAATTCCATTACAGTTAAATTTAAATCAGAAGCCACATCCTGCTCTCGTTCTTCTCTTGGCCCACTAACTCACCAATCAAAAATCAAAGATGCTGCAAAACTAATGAAAAGCTTCTGAATGTCAAATCATTTACAACAAAGAGTGCTAAGCATTAAAAGCTCAACAGAATTATGTAATGGGACTACACTTTTGGGTGAAGATAAGTCTTGAGTGTTTTGGAGAAACCTAGTAAGTACAAAAACGGTAAAGTTGAGAAAACGGCAAAAAACATGCTACCAGGACTAAGTGACTACGGTATGAAAAGAATTGTTTTGTGGCTATTTGTTCATATATTGAGGAGATTTAATGAGGGAGTTAATAGTTTTTAAGTCTAAAAATGGTCTTAACTCAATTTAAAAAAAATAAAAATAAATCAACTTTCTAGGTTTTTCCACTCAAGTTTACAGCAACAGCATAGTGAATAATATTAATTGATTATTGTCCCTTGTTGTCTTTGGGGAATCAGGTATTGAGCTATAAACCTACAAAATAGACAAGTGTTTATCAATCTGAAAAGCTCTGTTACTTTCTTTAATAAAACACAGAAAATGTTTTTTGCATTACATTTTTTTCTAAATTAACATTTTGAAATTTCACTTTTTTTTTCTTTTTTTTTTTGGCTGACATATTAATGAAGAAAAAAAACCCATCAAAACGGACATTCACAGAGAAACACTGGGGTGCTTAAACTTTTGCACAGTACTGTATGTTTTGTTTTTTACCAGACCTGAAGGTGCAAACAACCAGAATCCTTTGCAGAGTGTGCCATTGCAAACAATTTGGATTTGGAGGTGATATGATTAAAGCGACTGTAAGAAATGTGTTATATATGCATACTGTAGATTCTATCCTGTTGAGTGAATGACTTAATCTGTGATTTACCTCATAGATTACAATGATCATAGATTATTATAATCTCAGTGATTATCACTTCATGATGTTTCCGGATTAAGACGTGCTGTTACATATGTGTGTCACTGTGTTTATATTTGATAACAATGGGGATTTTTTTGTTTGTCTGTTTGTTTTTTCATCCCACGGGTGTGTTGTTGTTTTGCATGTGGAGCAGCTTGAAGCGTCTCTCTCTCTCTCTCCTCCCGGCTGTGACAGCTCATCCATTTCAGTTAGGCGAGCAGGCTGGGCTGCAGGCCTTTGGGTAATTGCCTCTGAAATGAATTACTTGGCAGACAGTAAGGCTGAGGAAGGGGGAGGAAATTGTAATTGAACTGCCCTCTCCCACCCGCCTGCTCGCTTACGCCTGAAGTTATTACATCTGCAGTGCAGAAAGCCATTTTCCATCCAACACGCACACACACACGCTCTAACACAAAACCAATTCTTCCCCTCCCCCCACACAGTGGACTCAGCAGACGGCCATACTGATGCAGGTTGATTTCACAGACTGATCGCACTTGCCAACACCACAGTACAGAGAGAGAAATCATATTTCCGCACCATGTGTGTGCCTTTGTTTATACTTGTTTGGGACGCCCTTTAGCCGGCCGCGGTGCACCGCTAAGGCCCAGTGGGCTGCGGGACTTTGGATTTGGCACAAACAAAAGTGGTTTTTAGTATCAGAAGAGCCCTGGTTACTCATGCGCACACATACACACACACACACACACACATATCCAAGGCTCGTTATTAATAACCTGCCTGTTGCTGCCTGTTGACAGTTGCAAAGCTGGATGGATCACAGAGCTGCGGCTTCTTGTGGACGTGGGTGCGCAGTTATATCTAATATATGGCAGGCTTCTTCCTTAATTTGGGAAGCGTACGAAGAGGCATCAGCGTGGTCTTACCCCACCTACACACTGACTTCATCATGGAACACACGGTCAGTCTTGTGTTGTGCTTTGGCCTTTAAACAACCAGGGCATGGAAAAATGAGATGCGCGCTCTGGCCAGACATGCACATACGGTGACTCTGCAGCACACAATAGCATCTATTTCTGTAAACGCACCGGGGTTATCACGCCACTTACACTGACCCCCACCCCCTTTCTCTCTCTCTCTCACTCATTCTCCCGTCCTCTTTATCGGACACTCTGTCGCTTGCAATCATGGCCGACAGGAATAGCCGGTTGAGCGTTAAGAAGAAAGAGAAGAAGGTGGAAAACAAGCCGCACGATGAAAAAGACAAAGAAAAAGACAAAGTGAAGGAGAAGGTTGCGAAAAAACCAGACAAACTTCCGAAAAAGCCCGATCAGACACCTGAGCAAGCCAAGACAGGCGAAGAGAAGCAGAATGGTGAAGGTAGCGGGACAGTGGAAGCGGAGGCAAAGAACGCGGAAGAAAATGGAGAGTTTCAACCCATAGAGCTTCCACCATTTGAGATCGTCACAGGGTGGGTAAGATCAAATTCATTCACCAATAAAGTCAGTATACCATACTTAGGCTGCTCCACTTGTCCGTTTGTTACACATTATATGTTTATTTTCCGCTTAAAGTTGCTTTACATGTCTAATTTCCACAGCGACACTACTAACATACACCTGTCATTATTTCTAACTCACAAGTAAGAATAGGGATGAGTCACAAAGCCGGCCCTCATTTTCCACAGAGCATCTGTCTGCTGAGTATTAGTCATTTGATATCAAAGCTATAAGAGGTTTCATGATCTGTATGCCTATTTGTGTAAAATACAACAATAATTTAAGGAAAAAAGGCAGGACGGGCATGTGATTGCACATATGGTGCCTTGCAAAAGTATTCACCCCCTTGGTCTTTTACATATTTTAATTTCTTTATGCCATTAAGAACACAAAAACTCAAACTGAAAACAAATCTCTACAACTTGACAGAAATTAAATAAAAATATCAAAGCCAAAATGATTGGTTGCATAAGTAATGGCACCCTTTAGTATAACAAGGAAATCACCACTTTTACAGCCAGTTTTCTTCAGACAAGTCAGAGGATGCAATACATGAACATTTCCAAGTTACTGAATATGTTTTGGACTTCATTCACATCACTTATTAAGAAATACAAACAGTATGGTACTGTATGGTAAATCTGTGTCAAGTAGGCAGTTCTCAAAAATTGAGTGACCATACAAGAAGGAGTCTAGTGAGGGAAGCCACCAAGACACCCATGACAACTCTAATGAAGTTATAGGCTTCTCTGGCTGTGATTGGAGAAATTGTGCATAGTCACCAGTCACAGCTTCATAGTGGAGTGGAGCAGAGAAGGATTTTCTTAAAAAGAAGACTTGAAAGTTCAGCTACAGTTTGCCAGAAGGCACATGGGAGATGCTAGCCTAGATTTGATCTATTTTGTTGTATGAAATCAAAAAGCACTCATGTCTCACTGTAAAAACGATTTGCTGATTCCACTTCACTCAGTCAGGTCATCTTGTTGCTTTGACTGATTTAAAGGGGAATTCCTGGATTTTTCAACCTAGACCCTATTTTTAGATGTTTTTTGGGTTAAACTTTTGACTCTGGACAAAAACCATTTTAATTGGACCAGTATTGGATTGGAACACCAACACCGTCAAGGGTTAAACAGCTATACAATGCAAAGCTATGAGTCAAACTAAAAACTTGGGGTGTGCCGATATTTTGGATTGGTATCAGTCCAGTATTGGTCAAAATTACTGGCTCGGATATTGGGGGGGGAAAAAAAATCTGATCTGAGTCTTCTTTTGCACATGAGTCATGTTGTGGGCTATGTATGTTTTCCTTTAAGGGAGTAGAATTTCTGTTTCACAGTTTGAGTTGATGTTAGATGGCTGGGTTAGTAAAGTACATTCAGACAACTGTATTAACAGATTAATTGTGTTAAGAATGATAAGACAGTATTGGACTGGTATCGGCAGATACTGAGACAGTGGTGTTGGGCTGTCCCTCCCAAAAACCACAAAGTACATCTCTTTTTCTCACCACTGAATAGCCAAAAATATTAGTAGTGTCTTGTAGCATGGAGAGTATCCCAACAGAGTACACGTGTGCATGTTTACCTTAGCAAATGTAAAGAAACATTTAAGACTGGGGGCCTGTCCAGGGTGTACCCCGCCTCTTGCCCAATGATTGCTGGGATAGGCTCCAGCACCCCGTGACCCTTAACTGGACTAAGCGGGTTTAGAAAATGGATGGATGGATGATTATACAGTTAGCCGCTTACCTTAGCCTTCTTATGTTTTGGCACTGCCACTCTGCACGCACTCATTACAAGTCACTTGTTGATTCATTCTCCTCATTCTCTTATCTTCTGCTTACAAGAATAGCGTTACAAGTGTTAGAAAACAGTGTTACCATTCTAACTCAATACTGCACTGATGAAAGTAGTTTTTGTCCCGAGTTAAATGTTTAACCCAAAAACATTTAAAAATTGGGTCCAGGTTGAAAAATCCCAGAGTTCCCCTTTATGTTATGTTAAAGTGTGTAGATGCATTGTTGAAAAGCTTACACTTTACATTGACACAATGCAACTCAGCAAATGCAACTTTTTTACTGTGCTCCCCTCCCAAATGAACAATTTAATAGCTTTAAGACAAATTCCTTCTATGGTCCATGACCTGCTCTGTCAGAACTATATCCAGAAACAAGGAAAGAAAACTTTTTTTTCCTATCACTATAAATTCAAAGATTGGTATTCAACTGTGAATCTTTATATCTTGTTAATTTTAACTGTTATACATGTTGTGATAAATATGGTGACTTTATTGAAATTCAACAAGGGGTCATTTCACTGAGGTCAAAAGCCAAAAAACAAACAAACAAAAAAAAACCCAGACATTTCTGGTCATTTTCAAGATAAACAATCATTACAGATTAAGCTGAAGATCTGCTCTCCAGCCTCAGTGGTCACTGATATCATAGTAGTGGAAGAATTTTGTTGTTTACAAGCTGTTACCACAGTAATGCTTTGGTTTCTGATATAATGTTCTATTAGAACAGAGGTGCCCAAACTCTTTCCTTCTGATAGGTCATAAATTAATCTGGATGGAGGGCCACAAACCAAAAATGAATGTTGATATCATGTGAATTACATGCATACAATTAAATTGGAATTAAATGTATTCTATTTTACAGGAAATTACCATTCTAAATTTACAATTTAAAAATAATAAAAACACTACTCTTTAATCTGCTTCACAGTAGATCTTGTTAATTGCCGTGGCGGGACAAAACAAAGAGAGTGTGGGCCAAATGTGGCACATGGGCTATAAATTGAGCAGCCCTGTATTAGACCCAATAATAACTTGGAGTTTGGAAATATTTTGACACAAAAATTAAGTCTGTATGACACAAGCAAACTCAATAAGTATTCAATTTTATTTCACTTTCCTGTCAAAAATCTCTCCATTTCCACATTAAGTGTCATCTTACTGGAATAAATATTGCACTTTTGAGTTTGGATCGCTTTGCACAATCAAGTGTTTTTGTTTGTTTTGTGCCCATATGATTCAGCTTCATCTGAATTCAGTTGGTTATTATTATTATTAGTAGTAATGTATTTATGTATGTATTTATTTTATGTATTTATTTATTTTGAGAACCACTGGTCTGGATTTAGGACTCACTATCATCACTGTTTTTATTCTTCTATGAACAGTTATCAGTTTCATTAGAAAACATGTGGCTCAAGTGTATGAATGTGAAAGGAAGTCAGTGGAATGTACATATGAGATTAATTTGACAGTACAGCAAAATTTAATTGACATAATTCATGTTGAAGCAATAAAAATAAAAACTAATGTTGCAAAGCCAGGAAGACTTAGTAAAACAGAACAATATGTAAAATATAAAATGGACAGAATATTGACAGGGAAAAAAACAGAAAAGCAAGTGATGGACATCAAGCAAACATTACAAATGATGCGTGCTATTTTGCTTTTGTGGTCTCTGTTGTGAAAAACAATGTTTCCAAATCATAATTACCGGTAGTCATTTTCATGCAACAGTAATATGGGCAGAGATGAAAAGCATTGTGCAGGATGTGTGTTTTTGTATGGTGCTGTTCCCAGTGTTGATGGTTGATTTAAAATGTGATCATTTTTTCCACAGAGAGGAATACGATGGAGGACTGGATTTATTGGATCCTATTCCTATCTATCCTCTCATGCACTAAAAAAAATTTTGACTGAGGAGATTTCTCACTTTCTCTCTCCGTCAGGGAACAGATGAGCCCGTTTTACTTCAAGTTTCAGTTTAGGAACGTGGAGTATTCGTCAGGGAGGAACAAGACCCTCCTATGCTTCAGAGTGGATACAGCAGGGGGCGCCGCTGAGCCTCTTAAAGGTTACATGGAGGATGAACATGCCACAGCCCATGTAGAAGAGGCCTTCTTCCAACAGGTGC
The DNA here is from genome assembly GCA_900302635.1 of Chatrabus melanurus. Lineage (NCBI taxonomy): Eukaryota > Metazoa > Chordata > Actinopteri > Batrachoidiformes > Batrachoididae > Chatrabus > Chatrabus melanurus. The sequence continues at coordinate 8,119 of OMMV01180788.1, forward strand.
GTGCACACGCCCCGTTCTTAAGGTCACATTACACACATGAAAAACCTGACTTCTGTTTGCAAGCATTTTCACCTTTATCAAATAATCACTTATTTTATGCATGCCACCATATTCGCACTCATCCCTTCCAGGTGCTGCCAAACTCCAACTCTTCCCAGGACTATGATGTTACGTGGTACGTATCGTCCAGTCCCTGCGCTGCTTGTGCGGCTAAGCTGGCCAACATCCTGCAGCAGCGTAAAAAGCTGCATCTCTGCATGTTCTGCTCCCGTCTCTTTGAGTGGGAGCAGCCAGAGATCGTAGAAGGCCTGAAGGCCCTGGCCAGTGCTGGCTGCAAACTGCGGATGATGAAACCATCTGATTTCGTCCATGTTTGGGAGACGTACGTGGAGAAAGAGGACCAGAGTTTTACCCCTTGGGAGGACTGTCAAGAAAACTATGACTTCTATGTGGAGAAACTGGCCGATATCCTCAAGTAGCTGTGAGTGCCGTGAAGCCAACAATAAGCTCCTGATGCAAAGATTTATTTAGAAAATAATTGACCTTTTGTCTCTTGTTGCAGGCAGACGTGATGGGCAACAACTTCCCACTGAATGAACGACTAATTATCTCACTGATTGAACGTGTTTCTTGTAGGTATATCTAATGGTGCATATCAATATTACAAGTTTGAAGGGACACTCGTGGCAACTTTTTTATTTTATATTTTGATAATTTAATAGTAAGACACAAAATGCTTTGGAGACATTTCTTAGAATTACTTAGCTAGATATATCTATGCAATTACTGGTCACTTTTGAAAGACAAAACAATGACATGGACTGTTTGAGACCTTTATATTATATACACTGTGGAGACCAACTACTGACATCTGGTGGTTGGTCTAAGAATTGAACCCATGACTGAAGGTGAACTCATGATCTACTGTACATGTATTACAGATTATACAGTACTGTGCAAAAGTTTTAGGCACCCATTTAAAAAAATTTCCAAACAAACAAATGCCCCCAGGCATCATTGTCAACAGAAAATCATGTGAAATCCCCACCCCTAACAAAAATGCAACATAAATAAAATATGAGATGATTATGTTTTCTTTTTCATTATAGTAACAAATCAATTACTAATTTACAAACCTCAATTTAAAAAGAAGCAAAAACAACAAAACATTGATTTCCTTGTGGCTGTACTGCTTGACAACACAAAGACAGTTGCTGATGATCAATCAATAATACAATTATTTTTAAAAACCTGATTTAACAGCCTGATTTTCTTATAAATTTGAAGAGACACCCTGAAAAAAATTGGCATTTTATCACCTAAAAGAATCATTTTTAATGGTGAGATGTAATCAGGCATTTTACATATTTTTTCATAAATATGAACTATTTACCAGCTTCTCTTCATTTAAAAAAATTTAGACACATTTAATATGCCTAAAACTTTTGCACAGCACTGTATATGTATGTATATCATACATAATGTTTTATGTTTGAGTCTCAATTCTATAATACAATAATGTGATTAAAATGTGTCCTTATGCTCTCTGGTAAAAACAAATGTGTGCACATTTATTGTACAGTCATCACTTTAACCGATTCTCACAAAATTTACGAGGCACAGAAGATGGATTTTAGTGGCACTGGTGATCACGTGGCATCTCTAGCACCACCAACACGTCACTTATCCAGCATTACAAATTACTTTTAAAGTAAAACTTTGAAACCATAAAACTCACTCAAAGGGGTCATATTGTACAATCTATTTTTATCTACCTTTTGCATTTTGTTGGGGTGTCAAGGTAAATATCCCCAAAGTGTCACATGTCTGCACATGTACAAACCCCCCTGCTATAGAAAAAATTTAGGTCTAAAACAGCTTGTTTTAGACTTCTGTGATGTATGTCGAAGAAGTCCACATTTGGACGCCTGCTTTCTGTGGGAGACACGCTCACTGAGCTGGTCTGTGCTGTGCGACACAGCTGCTCCGCCTATGGAACAGGCTGAGAGAAACCACCTTTTAAAATAAAGAGTGGGCGTGGCCACCATCAGAACCTTTCCATTTAAAGCAACAGGCACAGAAACGTGTCAATTTTTAGAATCTGAAAATTGTGTTTTATTTTATTTGATTGATTTTAGGGTTCATCATGTCAGCATCTACAGTGTGTTTTTGGCTATAAATGTTAAAAATGTATAATACATGTGGTGTGTAATATGACCCCTTTAAATTCAGCCTCAGCTGTACATCCAGACTAGACACAGAGAACCTGAAAATGTTCCTAGGCTATTGGAAGCTTAACCTCCATACAGCAGTTTTTATGATGTCATAAAGTTATCACTATACTGAGAAGTATACATTTTCATTTTGCCAGTTGACTTTCCCCACAGAACCACCTTGTAGCTGATCTTCATTTTTTACCCCATATATAGTTTCATGTTTTCTGGTGCATAAAGAGCAGCAGCAAGCAGAGCTGCTATCATGTTTACTGACAGCTTGTTTATCAGCCAAATACATGAAAATGGATCTTCACTGAGTCATGATTTAAAGGAAACCAGTCCGCCGTTGTTTTCTGCTGTACCATTGCTCTCAGATGTCACAGCTATAGACAAAGAGGAAGATGCGGGGAGACTGGTCAATAGTGCTTTGTTATATAAAATGCTTCAGAAACAAAATGCATTAGACATATAAGGCTGTGTTACCTTGGTCCTCCTCAGAGGTTACGCATAGTGGTGATAACTCGCTGCAGTTGTCATCTTCATCTGAAGGACAGATGGTTTAAAAAAGAGCAGGAAGGTTTCAGATCACTAACTTCTTGAATCATCAGTTATTTTCATGACGTTCAGGTTATTTACCTTTAGGTGGAGCATTCAGTGATGCATCAGTGATGTACTCGACCAGCGGACACGGTGCATCTATTGGAGGGGGAAAATGGAAAGCACATGAACACCTACAGCTTGGCCTTAAATCGCTTAAAGGACCGTTGGTAGTTTCATAAAGGAATTTCAAAAATAGTTATGAAATGAATCGCTGCTGGGGCTGTTTGCAGAAACTGTGACCAAAACCACAAGCCCATGAGAAGTGGTGAAAACGTACCATCGCGTGCCTTCAGTTCCGCCATGGTGAGGTACAAGTTGGGCTCATCTGGAGTCTCTGCATTCTCAGCTGTGTGAATATGAATAACAGCAGGGTCATTTATAGTGTTCAGGTTGTTACAAAGTGAGGTCGGGCATTGTAGTAATGTTTGCACAGGTCATATAGTACAGCTTTTCAACAAGCTAATATAGGCAAAAATACTCTGCAGACACCGAGGTAGTGGATGCTTAAAAATATAATGATCTAACATAAAAAACTGAAGGGCACTCAGATGGGACATACCGCCACCAAGGCCGAACAGCTGTCTATTTATCTGTCAATAACTGAGATGAAAGTGCAGGTGGGGGTGCTGTTTCACCAAAGTAAAACAGCCATGAGAAATTGAGAAGTCAAAATAATTTTATGTACTATTCAGTAAAGTGACAACTGGATGTCTTTGGTGCCAGGTCTCTTCGAAGGATTCTTGGGTATCGCTGGTATGACTTTGTGTCAAACAAACAGTTACTTAGAGAGACTCAGATGAGAAGCATCACTTGCATTGTGAGGGAATGTCAGCTATGACATTTTAGCCATGTGGCGCATATCTCTGGACATGATCCAGCATGCAGGTGCCTCAGTGTTGACGCACCCCAGTGACTGGAGAAGGCCAAGGGGACACTCACTTTTCCCCTACTGCGGCAGAGAGATGGTTACTTTCGAGATGTGAGGATGGACCGTTTGTCTGCCTGGGTGGTTGGTTGCCATCCAGGACCCAAGGCAGTTCCGTAGTGTGATGGATGCAGTAATGCGTGGCATCAGCAAATGGTCCCAGATCCAGACCTCAATATTCAGTGTTGTGATTGAGTCTACTCCATTTGAGTCTGAGTCCTGAGCTCACTGACTGTTCTCATGATCTGAGTCCTAATTTGAGTCCCAGTACCAAAAGAAAATATTAAAATACAAAATCATGCAAAGATAGAGACAGGCAAAAAAAATGTTCCAATTGACTCTACAGTTTGAAAAATGCGATATTAGCCTGAAAGCCTTGTGTTTCCTGTCGCACAATGATACAGAAATGGCATATTTAGAGTGAATTATTTGATGATTTCCTTATGTAGCATAGACGTTAGTCTGTGTGCCATTCAATATAGCTGTACTTAACTTATAGTATCCAAGTGTGAGTATGAAGTAGGTCAAGGTCACTCATCATCTAACTCATCCAAGACCTCCATGGGATGCACTTGTGGTACAAATTTGAAAGCCGTGCATTGAATGTGTGGAAAGTTATTGCGAGGACTGTTATTTATTTATTTTTGCTCTGTGACCTTGGAAAGTAGGTCAAGGCCACTCAGTGTGGTACAAATTTGGTGGCCGTGCACTCAACCTATCAAGAGTTATTGTGAGTACTACGTTTCACCCGGACGGACACACGCACACACGGACAGCATTTCTATGTTCCCCCGCCGGGGAGACGGGGGACAATTATTGAAAGATCAACTTCTCAAAGCCATTCTAAAAATACACATGCAAACAAACACCCCACATAGAAGTGTACAAAAAGCAGCTGCCTTGATGCAAATGACACCAGCAAACAGTGACAGGTCCAGATGTAGAATATGTAGAATAGTAAATAAAATCAGCTTCACACACACACACACACACACACACACACACACACACACACACACACACACACACACA
>OMMV01180790.1:0-15091 GCA_900302635.1 Chatrabus melanurus
TATCCGCTCTGGTCGGGCACTTGACATGCTGGTGGAACTTGGGGAGTACAGTCTTTAAATTGGCCTTGTTAAAATCTCCAGCTATAATGTGAACACCATCAGGGTGGGCCCGCTGCTGTTCATTGATAGCGTTCATTGATAAACATTTCCATGCCTCCACTGTTATGTCATCTGGACCAACTGCCTTTCCTCTCTTCATCCTCTTCATAGCAGTCCTCACTTAATCCTTACTAATCCATCTCAGTTCCTGATTCGCTCTCTCCACATTGCCCAACCTTCTCTCCCTCTCATTTTCTTCATTCATCAACTCCTCAAAATACTCCCTCCACCTTCTGAACACACTCTCCTCCCTTGTCAGCACACTTCTGCATCCTTTATCACCCTAACCTGCTGCACATCCTTTCCAGCTCTGTCACTCTGTCTGCCCAATCGGTACAAGTCCTTTTCTCCTTCCTTAGTGTTCAACTTCATCTACAGCTCATTATACATCTTTTCCTTGCCACATCTCACTTCACCTTACATCATATCTCCTTTAGTCCATGAGCCCACAGCCAATTTTGACTTAATCGGTAAGGTGACTAAACGACAGTTACAATCCAGCCTACAAAAAAAAAGTATGATAACCATCGAAGAACGGTAACTATATGCAGGTAAGGGTCAATGAAGGATTACACAGGGGTCAAAATTTACAAATGGTCCAATGGGCCATGTTAATAAATATACATCATTTGTCTGATCATAAGGATTACAAAAAGGTATAGTTTGGACTACCTATGACTGAAAGATACAGTTATGGGGTAAAAACCTCAAAAAAAAATTGTGGCAAAGGATGGTTTCAGTTTGTACAGGGATCAGAAATTAAAGTTGCTCCAATTTTGGCAAAACATGATGTTAATTATTGATTGAGCTAATATGATTAATAAATGGAATAGTTTTTAATGTTTTGAATGCTTGGTCTCCAAAATAATGGGCAAACATCATCTACGTCCATTGGATTCTATGACATATGTTACTGCATAACATGGCAACTAAGCATAATAGATGGTGCGAACTATTTCTTTTTGAAATCCTATTAGCTCAACCAATGTTTTGCATCACTTTTTATCAAAATTGGAGCAACTTTAGCTTTTGGCCCCTGTACAAACTGAAATTGGCCAATGTCATAGTTTTTGGGTTTTTTTACCCATAACTCCATAATTTTTGGACTTAGATAGTCCAAACTATACAATTTTTGAATCTTTATGATCAGACAAATAATGATGATTGGAGCATTTTTAAATTTTGACCCCTGTGTAATCCTTCATTGACCCCTACCTGGCTATAGCTATCACTCTGGAATGGCTAACATACATTTTTGTGTAGGCCATGGTATACTGAGGCTGAATTGTAAGTGTTGTTTAGTCACCTTAGGTGGTACCAAAAACCTGCTTGGGCCATGGACTACTTGTAGTCCTGTCTACTTTTGTCATCTCTCCGACTATCCAAATTTTTTTTTTTTGCCAACCTTGTCCTCCTTATACTTTCCTGTACATCTTCATTCCACCACCAAGTCTCCTTATCTTCATTACTCTGTCCAGATACCCAGTGCCTTCCTTGCTGTCTCTCTCATCACTCCTGCACCAATTGTCCAGTGTCCAGTGCCTGTCTCACCCCGTCCCTGAATTTCACCCAACGGTCTTCCTCCTTCAGCTTCCACCATCTGATCTGTGGTTCAGCTCTCACAATCTTCCTCTTCTTCACCTCCAAAGTCATCCAACAAACCACCATCCGATGCTGTCTCACTACATTCTCCCCTGCCACCACAATACAGTCTCCAATTTCTTTTAGGTTGCATCTCCTATATAAGATATAGTCCACCTGTGTGCACCTTCCTCCACTCTTATACGTCGCCCTGTGCTCATCCTTCTTCTTAAAATATGTATTCACCACTACCATTTCCATCCTTTTTGCAAAATCCACCACCATCTGCACTTCCACATTCTTCTCCTTGATACCATATCTACCCATTACTTCCTCATCTCCTCTGTTGCCTTCACCAACATGCTCATTGAATTCCACTCCAATCACCACTCTTTCTTCCTTGGCGCCACTCTCTCTCTCTCTCTCCACCTCATCTAACTCACTCCAGAAATCTTTCGCCTCCATCTCACAACCTACCTGTGGGACATATGCACTGATGACATTCATCATCACCTGTTTAATTTACAGCTTCACACTCATCACCCTGACAGATACTTGCTGAACCTCCAACACTCCTACACCATTTCTCATCCCATCCACACCATGATAGAATGGTTTGAACCCACTTCCGATGCTCCTGGCTTTACCTCCCTTCCACTTGGTCTCTTGTACACACAGTATATTTACCTTTCTCCTCTGCATCATATCAGCCAGCTCTCTCCCTTTACCAGTCATACTGCCAACAATACTGCCTAAGTTCCGATTCTCACCTCCACACTTCTGCCCTTCATCCTCTCCCACTTCCTCTGGATATACTCTCCACTTCTTCTTTGCACAACAGTAGCAGAGTTTCCTCTGGCACCCTGCTGGACAACAATACCGGTGGTGGTCATTGCTATACTGGGTCTGAACCAATCCGGTATGGAAATATGAATCATGATCTGCAAAATTTACATCAGATGTCCTTCTTAACGCAACCCTCAGCATGAAATTTCAACTGCTCAAAATAAAATATATAATATAATAAATAATGAAAAATTAATAAAATATAATAAAATGATATTAATATGCTGTCCAAAAGACATCATTAATAATTCATGAATCATCAATCATAATTTGTTCTGTCCCTTTAAAAATTTTAACGAAGTCCGTAAGTTAAACCTGAACGACTCTAGAAGCTGTTAAAGTGAACCAAGTTTTAAAGCTTGTCCCAAAGAGTTCAATGCAATTTTGAAAATGCCAAAAGATAACTATCACCAAACATTTAAATGTTAGCCAAACAAAAAGTAATAAGACACAAGCTGAGAAAAAGATACATTTTGATGGTCAAACCAAGTTTTAAAGCTTGTCCCATAAATTTCAAAGCAGTTCTGAAAACACTAAAAGCTAACTGTCACCAAACTTTTTCAAGTCGTCAAAGCACAAAGTAATGTTACAGAAGCCAATGAAAAGACACACATTTTGACATTTGAAGTGAGTTTTTAAGCTTGTCCCATAGATTTCAATGCAATTTTGAAAATGCTAAAAGCTAAATACAGGGAGAAGATGCTCGAATATCTGGGAGGGACTCGGAGTAGAACTGCTGCTTCTTCACATCGACAGGAGCCAGCTGAGGTGGTTTGGGCATCTGGTGAGGATGCCCCCCATCGTCTCCCCAGGGAGGCCTTCCAGGCACGTCCAACTGGGAGGAGGCCCCGGGGAAGACCCAGGACATGCTGGAGGGATGATATTTCCCAGATGACTTGGGAACACCTCAAGATCCCCCAGGAAGAGTTAGAGGACTTAGCCAAGGATAGGGAAGTGTGGGCTGAGCTGCTTGGTCTGGTTCCACCACCACCCGGACCTGGATAAGCAGGTGACTAATGAATATCCGTTTTTACACATTTCTATCTGTCTTGATTGCGGTCTTATTGTATGGTTGTGAGACCTACATGCTATCCGGTGACAACTAGATGTCTTTGGTACCAGGTTTCTTCTGAGGATCTTTGGGTACTGCTTGACTGACTGTGTCAAACCAACGGTTACTTATGGAGAGTCAGGTGAGGTGTACTACTTGCACTGTGACAAAACATCAGCCACAGCAATATACAATGCTTCCCTAAGCATGATTTAGTGCAGTGTTTCTCAAGCCTGGTCCTCGGGACCCAAAGTACTGCACATTTTCCATTTGTCCCTGAACTAGTCAGAGCAGATCAGCTCAGTCAGGTGTGTTCAGCTAATCAACACCTGACTGAGCTGATCTGCGCTGATTAGTTCAGGGACAAAGGGAAAATGTGCAGTACTTTGGGTCCTGAGGAGATCGAGAAATACTGATTTAGTGCACAGATACCTCAGTGTGGAGGACCTTAGTAACTGAGGAGCGTGCACATAACACCCCCAGGAGGTGTACACTGATCCATCCATTTGCATTTATATCTGTCCATCATCACCATTTCCTCTCCTGTCTGCTCTTTCAACACCACTGCCAGGAAACCTATCATATGGGTATTAATTTCAAGTTGCTCTCTAGGCCAATCACAACCTAAACACCAATCCTGATTGCACACACACACTCACACACACACTTCACTACAACAACACACCCAAATGACATAGACAAGTTCCTGACTTCCCTTTGCTCCTCTGTTTCTGTCCCACCATCCAGCCACACACTTCTTCTGGACATTTTAATTAGAGTCTCACACACACACACACACACACACACACACACACACACACTATCAGTGCTTTGCTCTTTCACTCTCATGCTCAAGGAGTTCACAGACCATCTCTGATCTGTCCTTTTGTTCCCACCACGATGCCTGTAATTGTGATTATCTAATTGGCTGTAGGCTGCTTCCAGGCTTTGTAATGCACCAAATCTCCCTGTTGTGAGTCCTTTGCACTGCACTCGGGGTTCATTAAGAAACATGGCAAGGGCTGGTTTGTGATCTGTAACTGGTGCCGATTTATCTTGAGATCCTCCGAACAATAACTGACTCCTGTAGAATCTCGTCATAGTATAAAATCTTGATCTCACTTATCTGATGAAAGGATGATCCTGTAGCTGAATATCTGACCAGTGACAAATCAGCCGGGCCAGAGGGGAAACACTTTATGGATAAAACCCCAATGAGCAGAATGCTTCTAGAAAGTACACGTTTTCATGCAGACCTGATAAGTACTTACATTGCTGGTTCCCTGTTCTCCAGGTTCAATCATGTAGCTGTGATTACCATCGAAAAACATCCCGCTGGAAAACAGAGAGGCAGGGAGGAGAGGGGGGAGACACCGGGTGAGCAGATATCAACATTAGCTATTGTTTAAATAGAATAATGCAGCTGAATTCCACTCATCAGTTATCAGTGTTATTAACTATGTGACGAAGGGTTTTCTGAATTTTTGGAGCATTTCTAAAAGTAATAATCACTGTAACTTATACAGGTGCACCTTTGGACAAAATGCTCCGATACCCCAACTGAAGGATTTTTCCATATGTACAGCTTGGGAAGGAAGCAGGATAACGTGGAACCAAAAGATCATCCAAACACCTCAGAGAATTCTCCTATGGCACAAGTTCAAGGTCAATAAACAATAGGTTTTAGTCGATTCAGTTGAACTAACTCAATGTGTCAGCATCATTATGCAATTCAACATAATGCCATTTATTGGTATTTCTAAAGTTATACCTTAGGAAGAGAAAAGAGGTTGAACTGGTCAACCACTATTAGTTTGCTGAACAGGAATTTTATATCACATGACAAAGGTAGCCAATAGTCCCTGCAGAACTTTGTGCAAACACGGCTGCTGGTGGTCCATCCTGCACTTAGCCACGTTGGCTAACACAAGTTTCTGATAAATTACCTTCCTCTGGATTATACATGCATCACAATTTCCTTTTTCTTTCAAGATATACCTCTGTGAGTTTGAAAAAACTGCCTTTCTGTTTAGCAAAAATTCAGGCTTGCATTTTTAGCAGCAGCCGTACGACAAACATTAGAAAAGACAAAGAGATGGAAGCGTCTCGTATTATATCTTTAAGCCCGTCTGCCATTACTGAGTTTTGGCCCAGATTTCCGTCCCAATTTCAAAATGGAGGAATGAGCCCAATTGTTTAAAATAGTAGCCAAAAATCGTATGTAATCGCAGTTCTTACTATTACCTACTATTATATATCCAATTACATATGCGTGTAACCAAGTATGGGTGAGTACACCCGATTACGTACGATTCCCTTTACACAATTGTTTCTGGGCATGCACCAGTGCGTGCGCAAAATGCTACTTCTGCGTTTTTCCCACACCTTTCCAAAAAGCTAAAATTTCTCTGTTAACATCTCAAAACTGTCCTTTGTTGAAGAGCGCAACATGTTTTCATGGGTTTCATGTTGCGAAGGAGGCTTCTGCTCAGAGAACGGCAGGTCCCGATTACTGCATATTGTACCTGATTGTCCACTTTCACCTACTTTTACACAAGATTACCCCCGAACTCCACCAATTAAATCTGATTATTCACTTTTTGTGGATCACGATTTCTCCCAACTTCAAAATTTTTTTCAACATGTTTAAAATGTTCCCGATTGCTCACAATGTTCTACAACGCTACTTTCACCACTGATTACACTTGACTTCAGCCTCTGATTGGGTGTCCGATTTTTGTGGTTGTTGTTTTTCGAAATCATTGACAATCGGGTATCAACAATCAGCAATGGGAGACCACCCTTAGAGAACACTGACAACTAATTATTAAAAATATTGCAAATATCCATGTTTACATGTCAGTGGGGTCTCAACTTCCTTTGGGATTCACATGACACATTGTACAGATTCCTAGCATGGTGTCCTTGAGTATCCAGAACAAGCAATGACTCTGACATCTTTGAAATTTTGCAGAAAATTGGTATAAGTGCATAACATTTATTTTCTGTTGGACATGGGTTAAAGGCATTATGGGAATTGTGGTACCATACATATTTCCTGTCTGCATCAGTTTAAAATGAGCAATTAGTGTAGGAATTTGTTAAATAAATAAGGACAAGGGGAAAAGTAAGTAAGATATTTGGCTTTAAAAAAGTAGAGACCAAAATGCATGTTAACAAATGCAGAAACACAAAAACTACAGGAATTAGTTACACAAACTGCAGAGAATGGAATTTTTTGTCAGCGGGTCTTTTTCATTGACTTGGCCCCTAAAAACCAGACCTTTGCATCTACAGCCTAACTACCACAATGTAAAGAGCCGGAAACACATAACACACTATGCACATTCAAAATGATTTGAGCCCATGGAGGTAAGTCCTAAAACAGAAGGTTATGACACGTGCAAATCCTTTCCCAGAGCATTCGCATTAAAATGTCACAAATCAATTTGTGGTTCAGAAGCTGAGTGAAGCTCTGTTCGCCTCTCATCATTTTGCACAAAAACTGACAAAAATTAACTTCATCTGAAGCTTCTAGGAGACTGCTCAGGTCAAACTGTGAGGGCTGGAGGGTAAACACTGTAGCAGCACATAATTCATCTTCCTCTTCCATTCTGGTTTTTTTTCTGCCTTTCAACATAAAGAATTCACTTTCAACAACAAACTCTCTCCTTGTACAATGTCACACTTAATGCAGACATAGAATGGCAGATAGAAAAATCTGCAGCTGAAATGATGCATCATGGAGCAACCTTTCACAAAAGAATCCAGGAATTTGCATTTTTTCTGTGTAGCTGTTAACAAGCAGCGGTGGCCTTGGTGGCCACCAGACCTAGGCTCATTGCAAGCTACATGTAACTTCACCCACACATGCTCCTAATTTCCATCATGCATGTGATTATTATAAGATTATTCCCTGCAACAAGCCCAGACATGGCCAGCAGATGGCAGACAGGTATATGCTATATTGCATAAGCAAAACAAAGTTGCTTTTTTGATCGATCTGGTGCGTCAAAGTTCACCAAATTTTAATCAGTTTATCCTCATTATGTGCCCTTTTAATTCAGAGATGTTCAAGATGATAGTATTTACTGTTTTTGAGTAATTGTGTTTTCCTGCTGACAGCTGGGAAAGCCTGCAAGCTGGGATCCTTTCGTGGGCACGTCAGACCAACAGGCCAATTATGAGCTTGGGCAGGGTATTCATCTAGCTAGCCTAGGTGTGTTTCCTTTGTCAATTTAGTGGGGGTGCCCTGTGTGCATGCACCCTTGTAACACATCAGGGGCCCCAAGGGTGATGCAGGGCTTCTGAAGCTAGTGGGTGAGCTCGGATGGTACTACTCTGGGTCCCACTGCACTGAAAGGTGTATTTGAAGATTACTGTTTTTGAATCATTGTTAAAAACCTGGAGGGGATCGACTCAATTATCTAGCGATTCACTCATTACATTTTATAGGGTATATGCTTAGGCTTTACCAAAAACTGTTGATCAGTTTCATATACTAAACATTTTATCAAATCATGACAATCATAAGTAACCACAGGTTGTTCTGCTTTGATACAACCGGTGAAAGAATGAAAAACAGACAGTTATCCAAACTTTACAGTTACACTTTGTAAATTTGCACTCGAGAAAATGAGATGATAATTCCAGCTCTTCGCTGCCTAATGCATGCACGCCGATCGTGTACGTAGGTGTGTGAGTGCTTAAAGCTGTCAGTGACACCATCTTAAGAGCTGCTTTGAATGTTCAGATAAATCCTCCTTTTGTGCAGAACTAACAGCAGAATTTAAACTAGACCTGCCAGCAGGTATACATGTTGTCCAAACCCCCTACGTGGTTCACGTCCAGAACCCCGTCTGGCCAACGTAACTCGGGCCAATGCAACTCTAGGGACCGTGGGTCCAGGGCGGCACTATCATGCCAAGTTTGGCATCAACAGGAATAATTTTTGCCAATACTGCTGTAGTTTTTCAGCACATCCACTGAATCAGAGCTGCTGCTCCCAGCATGTGCATCATGCGTTGTGCGTAGGGCACCGAATGCTGGAGTGGTCACCAAAATACCCTAATGAATGATCATCATGCATGATTAATCACATCACAATCAGTCTGTGTGACTACATACATAATCTGGAAATGGTGCAATTTCAATAAAACAAATGAATCTGCACCCTCCACTCTGCGTGCACTCCACCACTAAAATGTTTGGTGTGGAGTTTACTACATCTGAAAGACCGTATCTCTGTTTTTCCATTGGGCTGTGCTGTGTACACTCTGAGTGTGCTCACAGAAATTCCCCTCATGTAAAGGTACCGGTAATTTAGATCTGACACAGCTCACTTTAAACTTCTGTGGCATATTTAACAGAAGTGCCCCAAAATACTTTAATTGTACCTCAGATTATTAAGACCACCCCCACTCAACAGCCCAGGATTACCACTCTCCACCAAAAATCCCTGATATGCAATGTAAAAATTGATACATCATGCAGCAAAACCACCCATTTGTTTTATACTTCAACTGATTTGCCAAATAAATATGTTCAGATACACTTCACAACGCTTTTATCTCATTAAACTTTGATGGCTAGGGAAATAGAATTACAAGACCACACATTTATTGTATTGCAATATTAAATCAAAATATTTCCCACGATGATCGCAACATGAGTTTTTCATCAAATCCTACAGCCCTAATAATAGTCATCAGATGAATCATAACTACAGTTACCATGATTAGAACATTAGATGTAATACATGATTGAAATAATAAAATTAATTATGGTGCTCCGAGCCCCTCCCTGTTATCTCCGTGGCTTGTTCCATTGTGCCTGACATTAAGGCAACAATGGAGAAGAGACAAAAGAATAAACTGCAGGATGACGCTCATACATCACTTGCAGGTAGCTAAGATTTAAAATGTTAATTCTTAAAATACGGGAAAACCATGCAGCCAATGTGTGCCTAACATTAATGTAGGAAACATCTTGAGCCAGCTGCAAGCTACATATCTTGTAGACTTAAATATTATAAGCTGTGTTTTGGACAAATAACTAATGTTCGCTACTAATTACATACTAGGTGAAGATATTCATCCAATAAATTATGGTTTATTTTATTAATCTATTCATACAGTCTCCATTTGGAGTCTACTCTCCTCGGCTAACATAAGGTTCAATCCCTCCTGCTACAGACCAAACATTAGCATGTGATCCGAGCCATCAAAATGTGAGCTAAACCCAGCTCACGTTCCCTATTAGTGGGTGAACAATCTAACGCTTGGTGAATTCTGCTTCACAATGATAGGAAGAGCTGAAATCGAAGGGCTTAGTATGTCATATTTACTTGAGAACGTGGCATTTGTATAACACACTGTGATCATGTGCACGCTCAAGTAGTGTGATGAATGTACAGATGAGGATAAAATTTTTATGACATTTAATGTTTTCTTCAAAATTTTCCCAAGTGCTTTTTTAACAGAGCAAGGAATTTTCAACACAGCATTTCTAAACATCCTAGTTTTATTTTGGATGCTTATTTTACTTTGCACACAGAAACAAAATTATTTCACAAAAACTACCAGGGTAAAAATTATTAGCCCTCTGATGCTAATAGTCAATTGTGCATCCTTTTTGCTGGATAACAGCCTGCAGTCGTTTGTTGTAGTTTTCAACAAGTCTCAGACGTGTCTCCTGAGGAATCTCAGCCCATTCGTCTTTGGCAAATCTCTCAAGCTCCTCCAGATTTGATGGTCTTCTGTCATGGACCTTGGTCTTCAGGTCACCCCACAGATTTTCAACGGGATTCAAGTCAGGGCTTTGTGCAGGCCAGTCAGTAATGTTCACTTTAGTCTTCTGGAGGCAGTTCTTCACTAGGAGCGACGTGTGTTTTGAGTCGTTGTCGTGTTGGAAGACAAAGCGACGACCCAGACCCAGTTCTGCTGCTGACTGCTTGAGGTTTTCTTTCAAAATCTTCACATATCCTTCTTTCTTCGTGATTCCTTCCACCTTGACAAGATTCCCAGTCCCAGACGCACTGAAGCATCCCCACAGCATAATACTCCCACCGCCGTGTTTCACTGTGGGCATGGTGTTCTTTGGGTTATACGCCTCTCCCTTCTTTTGCCAAACATAAGCAACGTCTCTATGGCCAAAGAGCTCTAGTTTCATCTCATCTGACCAAAGGACACGTTTCCAGTATGCATAATCTTTCTCCAGGTTGTCCTTAGCATACTTCAAACTGGCTTGAAGGTGTCTCTTCTGCAGAGTTTTTCTTGGTCTCCAACTTCACAGTCCTGTGCAGGGCTCTAGTTATTGTCTTCTTTGAGACTACAGTTCCCGACTTGGCTAAGTCATTCACTAGTGTCTTGGCAGTTGTTCTTGGGTCTTTAGACACATCTCTCACTAGTTTTCTTTCCAGAGTCTTTGAAATCTTTCGCTTCCTACGTCTGCCAGACTTGTTCTGTACTGCGTGGTGTGATGTGCTTTAACTTTGAAACCCTCAGTTTTAACTTGATTTTACAAGCTTTGAGCATTACAAAGTTAAAGCACATCGTTGTACAACAGTGGTTTGTGCAATGGCTCAACAAAAGTTCAGATCTTAAGGGGGCTAATAATTTTGACCCTGGTAGTTTTTGGTTTTGGTGAAATAATTTTGTTTCTGTGTGCAAAGTAAAATAATGTAGCATCCAAAATAAAATTAGGATGTTTAGAAATGCTGTGTTGAAAATTCCCTGCTCTATTAAAAAAAGCACTTGGGAAAATTTTGAAGAAAACGTTAAAATTCATAGGGGGGGCTAATAATTTTGTCCTCATCTGTAGGCCACATCTACTACAAACACACAAGAATAAGTTGTGAGGATAGTAGTTGTACCCTGAAGAACAATGTACTTCCACATATTATTATACAGGCTGTGTAATTTACAATAGTTTAATAATATATACTTCTTTGAAACATTAACAGTGGAAATATATTTCTTCAGATTAAAGGAGACTGGTTAATGATTTACACTGTTGCCTCACAGCGAGAAGGTTCTGGGTTCGAATTCGACCTGTTCTTTTTTGTGTAGAGTTTGTATGTTCTCCCCGTGTTTGTGTGGCTTCCCTCCAGGTGCTCCGGCTTCCTCGCACTTCTAAAGACATGCAGATTCAGTGAACTGGAAACTCTGAAATTGGCCGTAGTGTGAGTGTGAATGAGTGTGTCTGTCATTTTAATAACTTTTGCCTTGAGGGTCAATAGATCATATGTGCAAAGTTTGGTGTTGATCAGAGTCACAGTCTAGAAGGAGTTTGAAAAAGTAGGTTTTGCATATTTCACGACTTTGTGCAAAAACTATCCAGGCTGAAATGGGTGTGGCCTATATAATGAGATTCAGTTCAATCCAGTGAACCCGTGGATATAAGATGTACACATTTGTGCTGCTATAGCGCCACTTATAGATGGATTTGTTGTAACTGTTTTTTGTTTCATCTGAGGCATGCACAGAGTTTTGTACCAGTTCTGAAAATTTCACCACCACAGGTTGTACAGTCTAGGCTGCAGCATTGCATTTATTCAGAGGAAAAAAATAATTGGAACAAAAACAATAGGGTTCCCAGCTCTGCTGGTGCTGAGAACAGTGCTGCTTCACATGCGCTGCTTCCAGCCCCGCAGGGCTTGGACCCCTAATGAAGTCTGACTTCATGTTTGTCTCTGAAACTGTTCAGACTCAATTTATAATCATGATAAGGCTTCAAATCACTGAGATGCTGTTCCACAGACTAACTGATGTGATATGTTCATTCATGCTTCTGAATGTTCACAGTTCATGACCAATCCTGTCTGGGTTCACTTCAGGTCAGGTCTGGAAGCAAGTACTGGTTTCACGTGTCACTGCATCCACCACACTGTGGAACCACCCTGGGTGCTGGATGGCAAC
Source organism: Chatrabus melanurus (assembly GCA_900302635.1). Lineage (NCBI taxonomy): Eukaryota > Metazoa > Chordata > Actinopteri > Batrachoidiformes > Batrachoididae > Chatrabus > Chatrabus melanurus. Next base: position 12,496 of record OMMV01180790.1, read on the forward strand.
CACCCAGGCAGACATGTAACCGTCTATCTGCTGCAGCCAGGTAAAAAGTCGACGTCCATTTGCCGTTTTCTAGTTTCTGGGATTCTCAGCACTGATGCACCTACATGCTGGATCAGGCCCAGAGATATACATCACATGGCCAAAATGTCATAGCTGGCGTTCCCTCACGATGCAAGAGGTATGCCTCATCTGAATCTCTTGTAAATGATGGAATGATGGAATGATGGAATCGAACACTTCCATCCAGCAACATCATGACTCCATAAACTCTTTGATCTTAAAGGCCGACATCCCAGAGACACGAATGTCACTGCCAAAACAACTTTAACACTTTCACCACAAGAACATACACCTCTGATGGCTGAATCCAAGAAGTCATTGAAAGCCTGGATCTTAATCTTGCTCCAGGATAATAGCAAACCCAGACACTCAGACTCCTCACTCAGATCACAGCATCGTCCACAAAGTCAAGGAGCCCTATTCTAACGCCAGGTGCAAAATGGACTTGTGCAGAGGGCACAGGCCCTGATGATGAAAACAATCACATAAATAAATTAAATAGATTTTGAATTAAACCTTTAAAAAAAAAGCGGATTCAGGTCAGTCAGCCAATGAAAGCAGCCTTATTGTTAGTAATTACATCCAATTTTTTTAAACCTGTTGATTGTGCCTTTGATCGTTTTTATGTACAACAGTATATTTTATATCCCTCTGAAAAGTTTGGATTAACTGACCGATAAGACACCACTCTGATTGCACACTGTGGGCAGGCATACTGTGCTACCCCGGTGTCCTAACCATTGTACAGGGAGCAAACGCACTTCTTTACATATAGGTATAGTTTAATTATAGGCTGTGGCTATGGTGACGCGTCCATCATCATAGATGGGAGACTATGGTGATCGGACTGATGTCAGTACCAATCGAGTGTGGTATTCAGCAGTACATCAAAGTCCTAACCCTAACCTCGACACTGTTAAAAAAAAAATTTTTTTTAAAGTTGAGAAAACTTAAAACCTCAAGGTAACCAAGTGTACAGAATTATGATAGCAGTCCAGCAGCACTGTGACTGACCACACCTCATTTTAAGACCAACACGCCCATGGGCGAACAAATGAGCACAATTCTATTTGCTATTTACACAACTGTGAAAATGACAACTACATTGGTTGTACACTACGAATGACACTTGCGCTGTGTGCTACCAAAGACAGCGTCCAGGTCTTACAACCATACAATAAGACAGGAAGCACCAGGACCCTAAAGACCTGGACCTTCATTCTCCTGCAAAGATATCGCATTGCCAAACACCTTGGTCCAGTGACCTCATGACCCCATACGCTTTTCCCAGGCGTCTCTCAACCTTAAAGGCCGAGGGCCCAGAGGCACGGATGTCATTGCTGAGATAAGCGAATCTCTCAATAAGTTCAACACTTTAAAGAAGTCACTGAAAACTTGGATCTTAGTCTTGATCCAGGACCATCACAAACCCAGACACTCCAATGCCTCAGCATAAACCAGAATTTCCAGCAGAGAAGAGAAAACTGAAAAAGGTCCTGTTTGTGTACATCGGCGGCAGCCACGTTCCCTCTCTTCACTGCACATATGTGCCGCCGCTACATACTCATCTGGTGAACATGATCCGAGGAGAGAGAAGATCAGTGTCACAATAACAAGTTGCATGGTGTATTTTCAATTGAGATGTACAGAAGTAATCTTATAAATAGTTAGGCCTTAATCATAGGGGACCCCAAGAAACCATTTATGTAATTTATTAGGTTAGTTATGCCCCAGTGGGTCATCACTGAAGTGTTTCAGGGAATAGAGAGGCAACACTGATGAATAGAAAGAAGGATAGATGGATGCTGCAGGGTTTGACAGAACTCTTCGGTACTCGTTTTGCCCCACCCCCCAAAAAATGTTTCCCTTCCAGATGAAGCACTGGTAGATATAAAGAAGAGTAAAATTCCTGAGCAACGATTAAAGGAACACTCCAGCCATTTGCATTAAGCCTTCCATTGTTAGAAACCCAGTCATAAATGTGAATGGTTCCACAACACTCTCTCACTTTCCCCTGAGACGGGAGAAATCCGTATTTTACTCTTATTGGGCCTCTTACTATCAGTACGTTTACATGCACATGAGAAAACCGAATTATAGGGGTAACCTGACTATGATTGGATTTCTAAAATGCATGTATACACCTTAGTCTGACTAAAACAGGACCGAATCGGGTCGGATGAAGTCGGATTAAGACACCTAGATTATTCGATTGGTAGTCGCATTAATCGTGCATGTATACGTTCCACTGGATCGGAATTGGATTTTGCGTTCTGCGCATGCGCGAGTTTTTTTCTCCGGGGCCGTGAGCCGGAAGTATAAGACACGATACGTCTGTTGTCGGAAATAGCAAACAGTACGATGGAGAGCTCCAGAAGGAACACGCACTTTTGGACCGACGAAGAGACACATTTCATGCTGCACCAGCTCAAGGAAATGAACATTTTAAAGTTTTTGGATGGGAGGACAACTAGAAACGGCGATTTATTTAAAAAGTGGCCGAAGAAGATGGAGGAAGCCGGCTTCCAGAGGACCC
>OMMV01180791.1:5901-16217 GCA_900302635.1 Chatrabus melanurus
AAAAAAAAAAAAAAAAAAAAAAAAAAGAGTGGAAGGAGGCTGAAAAAAACATTTTAAGAACAGTCTCTCCCTCTCTCTTTCATTGACAGGCGACATATGCATTAACTCCACGGCAAAAGTGAATTGAAACAACTATTAAAAGAAATAAGAGAAAAAAACCCTCACTATGCTGCTGCACTACACTTCAGTGAGCTTTGGTATCCTCTCTCTATTGTATGCTATAACAGTATGGAGTTAATCCTTTAACAAGACAGAAATCCTTTTTTTTAAATTTGCATTTGCTTCCTCAGTACCACAGTGTTGTGCGTCGAGCACAGCCAAGTATAAATGGATGAACAGGTGCCACTCTGGGTTAATATCATGTTTGGACTACAAAACGCCCATGAAAAATCAACACGGTAAATCTAACCCTTTTGCGCACAGCCCCCGGCTTTGCGCCTGTACTTCTGCAAATTGCACTCCAACAAGCCCAAAATGGGCTTGCACGCACCCTCTGTGCAAGTCCATTCTGTGCTCACTTTCAAAAGTCCCGAGTCATCAAGGGTTGTTGAAGAAAGAAAAGAAATCCTTCCCAGCATACTTTGCTAGTTGACCGGCGGGAAACACCAGTGCAATGCCAGACGCTGTATGCAAAAGGGTTGGGTTTACTGTGTTCATTATTCATGGGTGTGCTGTAGTCTGAGAATGACACAAATCGGCACCCGTCCTTCCCTTTAAACTGGAGTGAACCCGGCAGACAGCGCTGTGGTATGGAGGAAGCAGCCACAAGTACTTCTGGTTCGTCAATGGATTAACGCCAACCTGTCAGAGCACACAGTTGTGTTTCACAGTACTGCTGAAACACACAACAAAACTTATGCAGTTGTGACAAAGCAGTGAAGCACCAAGGTGACGTTTGTGGGTTGTTTAGTTATATGTTATTTTAGATGTTTATTTTAGTTGTTGTTTCACTGAACTTTCATCATGTATTTTACGTACATGTCACCTGTCTGTGTGTGTGTGTGTGTGTGTGTGAGAGACACACATCTGTTACCCCCCCGCCCCCTGTTTTTTGGCTACAGTGGCCATAATACGGCATCATATTCGTAATCTTCAAATACACCTTGCAGTGCAGTGGGACCCAGAGTAGTACCATCCCAGCTCACCCACCAACTTCAGCAACAGTAATATTACACCACTGCAGGTGACCATATTTGCAGGCGAGCAGTGTGTATGTGCCCATGTGAAACCGCTTATGTCAGGCGCCTCTGACTGTTGCAATCTTTATATAGCGTTGGACTTTAGACCATGTTTTTGGTGGTCTAAGTTGCAAACAAACGCTTTCTGATGTCAGAAGATATGAACACTCCAGCTTTGTGCCAGACCACACCTGATTTTTAGACCAACACACCAACAGGAGGACAAGTGGTATTGTTATTTAAAGGGCGCAGGCGCAATAATAGCTTCAGGTGGAAATTGGCAATGACACTTGCGCTGGGATTTGTGTTGCTTTGATCCGGGTGAACAATAGGACCCATAGTCTCTATGAGCCACTCACTGACCCCATGAACTGATTATTATGTAAATTAGGCAACTGTTGCTATGGTAATCATTCCCTCCCACTGGGACTGCCCATGTGCCAAGTCTGGTTAGTTCGGGCAGGACATTTGTTTGTTTCTTTGTCGTCTTAGGACCAAAATAATCCCACCATCAATATTAAAATAAATGCGTGATAACCACATTGCAAGCAATAGAATGACATGTTTTGAGTGTGAAGCTGTACTGTCTGAGTATTTTGCCTAACATGAAACAGTACAAGCACGCATTATAAACTAAACACACGTAAAAGGCTTTCAAATGAATAATGCAGCAGGAACTCGTACCATTAAATTTTTTTCCCCACCTCGACTTCTCTGTAATAAACTCACCTGCTGATGCAGTAGAAAGCCACCAGACGGAAGAGGTCTGCAAAGCTCAGGCCGGATCCCTCCAATGAGAAAGCTGCAGAGGACAGAAAAGATTTAGGTAGACATGCAAACTTAAAGCAATAGGTTTGAGATATTAGAAATGGCAGATTGGTAACATGATTTTAATCAGCTTCAAATACACATATTATGACACAATATGATCATTTGTAGCAAAATAATTTGTAGCCAAGCAAACAACCAAAAAAAAAAAGTCTGCAATGCAAATCTGAATGCAAATACCTAAAGTATTATATAAATAATAATAAAAAGAAATGGGAGCAATGACTGTGGGGACTTTTCACATGTATTTGCAAATTATTCCTTTAAAGATGTGCAAGAAAATGTAACAAATCAGGAAGATTAATCAGTCATTAAAAAATGTAACATATCTGGTTGATCACATAGGTTTGGATCCAAATGCCAGTATGTGGGACTATGATGTGCAACGGAGATATCACTTAGTAAACCTGAGCTTTAATGGTCACACAATGTGCCCCGTAGTTTGAATTGTATTCTTTCTTTTGGCTGCTCCCACATTGCTCAGGGTCACAACAGCACACCTGGTATGGATCTCCATGTTGATTTGGCACAAGTTTTACGCCGGATACCCTTCCTGATGCAACTGCAGATGTACATGGAGAATAGGGTACAGGTGGACTTGAACCGGGGAGCTTCTGATTGGGATGCAAGCATGCTAACTGCTTGCACCAGTGTTGAACTAAAACTATGATCTATCGCTTATACAAGACCTCTTCATGTCTCAGCAAGTTAAATTTAATTGTGCACTGGAATAAACTAAGCACAATAGCACCAAAACTAACTTTATTTATACAAATAAAATACTATATTATAGTTTTATTCTTTGGAAAATGGCTGCTAATAACATGAATGCTAATTACATACATTAGCCTAAATTATCAAAATTGCCATTCATCATTCAGAGCCATTGGCAAAAGTTTTTTGTTTTCATTGTTCTTTAAGTTAATTTTTTTTTTAAATTAAAACTTTGTCATAAATAAATGTTTCACATTTAAGTTGTCTAGAAATATGTTGAAAAAGTTTGGAAACTAGGCCAAATTTGTTGCTCATACTCTCCATCTCTGTGAATAGGAGGAATCTTTCGGACATCTTGTGCACGGTGTTACTGGATGGAAGACTAAATACTTTTCCATCTCTGTGGTTCAAAGCAAAAAAAAAGAAAAAAAAAAAGAAAAAGAAAGTGCTTACTGTATTGGCACTCTTTGACAGGGAAGTCTTTGACGGGAAAGGCAGAGTCTTTGTTCATGCGTAGAGATATTACTTTTCTCTGCAAGCTGCTTGACTTCCTCACCACGAATGCCTGGAGACAGGAAGAAACGGTTACTGAAGAACTGCATCATTTTTTTGAGGAGCTTTTACTTAAGTATGCTTTCACAGGTGTCGAGTAAAATACATGACCTGTGGGACTGCATGACTTAGGGGAACAGGATGATGGACGTTACAAGTCTGTCAGCTAGACTGAAATACTGTCCCAAACAAGCATCATAACAACGAACAATAGCAGACATAGAATTTATTTCCTGTGTGTTCACTACTCTTTTTTAAAAATGCATGTCGTTTCAGGAGATGATGAGTTACTGTTGCTGGTACACAGCTAACAGACTTCTGGGTTTCCAAAATGCTGAAAAAAGTCTGTAATGTCTTATTTTCATGCAATACCGGAACTTCCCAACCTGCTCACAACAACAATTAAAGTCACACCGTTGACCAATTTTATCCATAAATCATCCAATCCAAAGTGACACACTCCACACCAACTTGTTCTACATTCAACGTAATGAGTTACTGCTCAAAATATTTATCTTTGGGACCAGTTAATTACGTGACGACTGAGACCTCCAAATATGTTTAATCTTTGGGAGCACTTAATTACATGACCAAAGCAAAATATAACACTGTATATTATGAGTAGCCGATTTATTTATTGTCAGAAATCTGCGTAACCGTGTAACTGAACCACTTACAATAACTCTAGTCCTGGCAAAAAAAAAGTTGACTGAATGAAATGCTGACTATAAGCATGGCCTTGAGGGGAAAAAAGTAACTTAATATAAAGTAAAAAGTAAATTGAAGGAAAAGATTCCATGAATAAATAAATCAAACAATTAAATAAATAAAGACAAACTAATAGCAACAAAATAAATGAAAGCTAGGTTTTTCTCAGTTTGAAAAAAAAATAACACAGTTTCACTATTTTTATATCCTCCATCCCACTTCCAGGAATTTCAGTTAATCTTACTAAGTTTTACTTAGTTGACACTAAAAGATTTCAGGTGTTTCTGCATTCTGAAGCCTCAGAAGTGGCAGACTTTGCTTGTCTAAGCCCCCATCTCAAAGTCACCAAACAAGCTAAAAGCTAACAGGCTATCCTTGGTTTGGGTGTTTTATTAATGCATATTTTTGCAGACGGTGGTTTACATGACGGGTGGCTTGGGTGTGGGTATTGAAAATTATGACCGGCTTATTGCCTCAGCGGAGTAACAGTGGAGCTAACATCACCACGCTACTGATACCCGCTAACAGTGCTAATGGTGCTAACATACAAATTAAACATGAAAATTTCACTCGATGGAAAAACTGGGGCACAGACTTCTTAGATGGTCTGTTAGTACAACTAACCGCACAGCATGCCATATTATCGCAGATATTTGTAATATATAGCTCAAACAGGACAGAAGCGGCTGGTACACAAGAGCTAGCAGCCTCTGGTAAGTCTCTGCACAGCGCTTATATCATTGCTCTGGACACGGCTTGCCAGCAGTCATTTTCCCCCCCAGGACGAATGAGGCCAATTAACATAAAGAGGCATGTCTATAACACCTCCCACTTGTCAATGACGGCTCCCAGGGCCAAGAAGCGAATTGCGCAACGCATCTGCGTGGGATTTTCCAAGTGAACTATTTTGGCCAGTGAAATTTGTATATGAGTACAAGTAGTGGACTGTGAACTTTAAAGCATTTTCAGCAAATAAAGGCCTTAAGAGACTTGTAGAACAATGACTGGTGCGTGCTGCGTTATATATGACTGCACTAATGGCAATTATAAGCTAAAACAGTGGCAGAGAAAATACGATTCTACGGCACCACCAAAAAAGGAGGAGAAGAAATGTGGATGTAAACCTCCGATTGTGTTGATTCCGTTTCCCCACCGTGAAGAAAAACCCAGACGGATCAAAAAGATGGACAAAAATGTTAAGTTTCTTGCAGATATTTAGTTTGTCAATATTTTTGACACCGTGACGAATTATTCCGTAGTTATTATGCAGAATACATTTTATATTTTTTCATCACTGTCATATCGCCCAGCGTCGGTTTGTCACAGCATAAAGCTCGTGAGGTATATAATGTTTCGAAAATGAGCTTCCATTTCAACTCTCCTTGCTTGTAGTCATTACGAAGCTGATGTAGAAGTGATTTCTCAAGCCTCTTTATCAAGTATTCGGTTATATCGGCTGACGTGCACGGCGGCCACAGTTTCAGGCTCGGGGCTTTGTCCAGCTATCCGTCTGTTGTCTTCAAAGGGTTGGAAATTTGCTTGCCTCCAACTGTCAGCAAGGACATGTAGTCGCTTTTGACAACTCTCTCCTCCTCCTTTGTCAAAACACACAGTAGATTCTGGACGTATTCAAGATTCAACGTGTTTATTGTCATATGCACTGTTGGAAACATGTTTCCCCGTACAATGAAATTCTTACTTTGCTGTCCACAGAGAATGCCAGTAGTCTAAAAGAATCTAAGTATAAACAGATAAGAAAAAAGGGGGGCATTTAAAAAGCAGCAGCAATAACATAAGAGTAAACACAATGGCGTGGTAACGGAATGTGCAAAATTACGCATGTGCAAACCGAGGGTGCCGTTTCATGAGGTAGTCTATGGTTGTGTTATGGTTATTAACGCCTCCTATTCAGCAGTTTAGGAGTCCCATGGCAGAGGGAAAGAAAGAGTTTTTCAGTCTGGAAGTCGTGCATTTCACACCTCTGTACCTCCGGCCTGAAGGTAGGAGTGTGAACAGTCCGTGCTGGGGGTGGGTATGTAAGAACAATCAGTTCTTCTTTACTGCCGGACACAGTCCTGGATGTCACAGGCAGTCCACGACAACCGCAAAAACGTCGTCAACTTCACAAAGTTTAAACTGATCTAAATCACAGTTACCCATATTGCGTTCTGCCATCTTGAGCTGCTGTGTAATAGCCAAAAATAGACTGATCCCACAATGCGCCGCGTGGCCCGAGATCCGCAATTCGCTTATTAACATAGAGGGGCATGTCTATACACTTCCCACTCATCACTTACAGCTCCCAGTAAGCATTTTTCTGTTGAAAAGAAATTTAACTAGCACGCCACATTCATATATATCATTTAAATGGCAGTATTGCAAATCAGTGTGAAAAACTGTCTAATCAACATGTACAAACAGTGTGAATCAATAGCTCAACAGTAGAGCGTTGGTTCTATAATACATGGATCGCTGGTTCGAGTCCTTGTGGAATTTGATTTTCCACATAGCTTGAGAATTTATGGCTTTTCTTCTAAAACACAGCTCCTCATATCCTTATCTAATTACTAATTATTAATCTTATTTTTTCTGATTATATGATAATTAAATATTTAATTGGTGCATCTTATTTTGGCTATTGTGGAATTTATGTAGAGATGCTGCATTTATTTCCTTTATTGATTATTTTTGGTCATTTGTGTTAACAAAATTTGATTCCGAGACACCACATTGACTGCTGTTCCCTCACCCCAGCAGGTTGGCTCTGCAGTATATGAGCGGCATCCTGATGACTAAGACCCAGTTGTAGCCACACGGCATGTGTATGCGTTAGTCTATCCAAAACGCTCATTCGTCGACTGATCGAGTCATAGCCTGAATCTCTTGCTCTGGCCAGCCCTAAACCCATCCCAGAAGAAGGTGAAAGCTGCAGGAAGAGACCACCCACTTCTTCACGGAGCCTAAAAGAGGGGAAGAGAAAATGACAAATTATGTTACAAAGACTGTAGACACTGAATGTAATTAGCAAATGTTTTGAGAAAACAGATCTACATAATTCTACACAGAATAGCCATTAACTGAGTTTATTTACAGCAGGATCAAAGGCAATTCTGTGCCAGTTTTCTTCCTATTGCACAATCTGTTGATGATGAGCACTGAGCACTGTTGAAATAATAACTTTATTTATAGAGCACTTTAAATGAAAGAAATCAACAGAGTGCTGAACATAACTCCAGAACAACAGAAACAAAGATTCCATATCCCCAGGTAAAATCAAATTTAAAACCACAAAAACAATGTACAATGTAAAATAAAATAAAAAAGTGCAGTCAGCAAATACAAAATAGATAAAAACATAAAATTAATGATGGGCAATAGACTATACTATTCTCACTTTTAGGGATTTGATCTATCGCACAGTTTGATGACATAACGTGCAGGATTTGTACCATGTGATGTGTGCAAAAACAACTGTAGCATACCTGTAGTATAACATCAGCACAACCCTGTCACTTCCAGAAAACCTCCCAGTGATGTTACAGCATGTTCAAAAATATTACAGGTGCCACAGAAATTCAAGGGATTACCAAAGGAAGTCAAAGATTGTGATGGAAAACAGAAATTTTGAACATCTTGAAAATCCTGCCACATTGAAAACAAGACTGTGGCACAATGACAGAACATATAGGTTCATCAGGTTTTCCAAGGTATGGACAAGATTTCAAAGCTACTGGGATGCAGATCTGTGAAAGTGAGAACAGGGCTTTACATTGCAGGGACAGATGACATATTCAGACAGGAACAGTAGCACAGACCTTTTTGTGACTGCATGAGTTTAAATAACTGTTGAAATCCACTTATTTAGTGAGAACAAACTAACTGAATCTTAGTCTACATTGTTGCAGTGTTGATCTTCATGTGGTCTCTCAGCAGTGCCACCAATGAGCTAGGTTCATTTTCTGAAGACCTTTGTCATGAGCATGTTAAGTCTGCATAACCAGCAGCAGAAACATGCCATTAAATTTCTCTTAGACATTTAAAACACAATGTCAGAAACCATAAATGTCATGATGTTTCAATGTGCATTCAGGCTGAACACAAATCGTCAGACGCATCACAATTACATACCAATGCCACTAGCGGAAAAAGTAAAATACAACCTCAAATCAGAAAAAGTTGGGACCATATGGAAAATGCATATTACAAAAAAGCAAACACACTGATTGTTACATTTACATTTGACTTATTTTATTGCAGACAGTATGAACCCAAGATATTTCATGTTTTGTATGGTCAACTTCATTTCATTTGTTAACATCCATTCCTGCATTTAAGGCCTGCAACACATTCCAAAAAAAGTTGGGATGCTAAAGCATTTCCCACTTTAATGTTTTCATTCCTTCTCACAACACTTAAAAGACAATTTGGCATTGAGGATACCAAGCGATGAAGCGTTTCAGGTGTTATTTTGTCCCATTCTTCCTGGAAATGTGGGAATGGATGTATATTAACAAATGAAATCAAGATGACCCGACAAAACGTGAAATATCTTGGGCTCATGCTGTCTGCAATGAAATAAAAATTCAAAGTAAATGTAAGAATCACTGCGGTTTTGTTTTTTTTTTGTTGTTTTTTTTAACTTGCATGTTCCGTACCATCCCAACTTTTTCTGATTTGGGGTTGTACAAAATTCCCAGAGTCTAAACTGGATCAAAAAACACTCCAAACACATGAACTTGGTTATTTAACTACCATTAATGAATAATGTTAAAGAATAACTTGCAACTCCTCCCTTCTACTTAAAGGGGAATGCTGGGATTTTTCAATCTAACCCTGATTTTTATACATTTTTGGGTTCCACTTTTCACGCAGGACAAAAGCAATGACAATTGGTCCAGTAGTGAGTTAGAACGCTAACACCATCGCAGAATAAACAGCTACCGGTATACACAATGTAGGGATATGGTGCACGCTAAAAACCTCAAAGTAATCTGCTTCTTAACGCCACCAATTAGGTGAAAATGCCATTAGAAGTGTCTGGTAGCAGGGACAGGATCCTTATGGAGGGAAATGCATGTTTATCCTAGTAAACAAAAAGCAACTTTTTAAAATGTCTGATTACACAGACAGTGACTTACCTTAGTAACAGAGGCTTGTTCCTGTTGTAAACATAAGACCAAGCCTCTCATTGACAATCGACTTGTATGGACTTAGGTAGGTCACTGCCTGTATAATCAGTCTTTTTTAAAAGTTTCTTTACAATTACCGAGGTAAACTTGCACGCGTACTGCTGTAGGGAACCTTTGATGCTACTGCACACTTCGAATAACATTTTTGCCTATTCAGTGGCGAGAAGCGGTTTACTTTGAAGTTTTTAGCTTCCCCATAGGCTTGCATTGTATAGCTGTTTAGCCAGTGGTGGTGTTGGTGTTAATTTGGCACTGGACTGATTGTCATTTTTGTCCCAGGTGATAAGTTGAACCCAAAAACATTTAAAAAAGGGCTCAGGTTGAAAAATCCCAGAGTTCCCCTTTAAGAATCTTGCTGGGTTGTGCTGAGGGATGTTGAGTCTCAGAGTCTCAGAGTCTCTCTCTCTCTATTTCATATATATTTCATATCATTCTCTCTGTACTGCACTACCAAATACAGATGAAACAGCTGCAAAATATTTTTATGTCATTTCTTCATTACAAATGGACATCATAATTCTTTCCAGCTGTTATTGGATACACACATGCTTTATGGTGACATTTCAAGGGCAAACAGAAATTAAAATACTTGAAAATATGCCTAAAAAGGGGGCGGGTGGATGCATGAGTGCGTGGACAATATTACATTTGCTGGAACGTGTAACCTGGGCCCGAACATGCCCCCATCTCACAGTTACCGAAGTTACAGCTAACAGGCTAAGCTTGATTTGGGTGTTTTATTAAAAGTATTTTTGGGGACTGGGCGGTGGTTTTCATGATGGGTGGCTTGGGTGTGGGTATTAATAATTATGACCATCTTATTTCCTCAGTAATCGTGGATTAACGACCAAAAGTTATCAAGCTACCGATAGCTACCGATGATAACCTCGCTAACATAAAATAAAAAACACGAAAATTTCACTCGATGGAAATACTGGAGCACAGACTTCTTAGATGATCCGCTCGGACAATTAACCACACAGCAAGCCATATTACTACAGATATTTGTAATAAAAAGCTCAAAGTACAGACACGGTCCTGTACAACAGCTAGCAGCCACAGCCAGCAGGGCTCTGGTAACATCACACACAAGCAGGATCCAAAAGCAGAGAAAAATCTTGTGAAAACTCATTTTTGATATTTACGA
>OMMV01180799.1:0-10296 GCA_900302635.1 Chatrabus melanurus
AGTAGCGCATTCCAATTTACCGGCTACTCTCCTTGTCCATTCTGGTCTCCGAATCGATCCATTTTCCTTTGCAAAGCCATAAGCTTCTCCACGATATTATCCATATTGCGGTTTATAGCCACAGTCTGAGTGCCAACAGCTCTGCCCACCGCTTCAATCATGACGGGCAGCCTTATGGGGCTTTGAACAGCTGTCACCGTTCTCTGAATTCTTCGATAAACCAGGTCAATGCCCAGTCCAATCAGCAAAAGACCTGTAATCAAGGTTCCGAATAGGTAGATGTCTTCAATGTCCTCCACGGAGAGAGCCGCCAGACACCCGACCTGCCACCTCTCCCACGCGTCCATCGTGTATCCAGCTGCGAAAGTCCCCGCAGGACAGGTGGGCTCCCCGGATCCCGCGCTCCTCGTCGAGAAGATGGTGTCAATTGCGTTGAGAGACCAGTGCCCTTGCAGTTAATATTTAGGGCTCATCATTCCACAGACAATGGATATGGATGCAGATTCCATATCAGTGTTGCTGTTGCTTGATTTGAGTGCACCTTTTGATACAGTTGATCACTATATTTTGTTGGAGAGAATTAATAATTATTTTGATATTTCAACTGGATGTCTTTGGTACCAGGTCTCGTTGGAGGATCCTTGGGTACCACTGGAATTAATTTGTGTCAAATGAGTAGTTACTTAGGGAGACTAAGATGAGAAGTATCACTTGCATTGTGAGGGAGCATCAGCTTTGACATTTTGGCCATGTGGCCTGTTTCTGTGTCTCATTTTATTCTGTGCTACTCTATGGAGTCTTCAAAGGACTGAAGGGATGAGCAGGAAGCAGCTTCGGAGAGGCGTGGAGGGAGGACCAGACCACAACTGCAGAGAATGGGTGAGTAGCTGGATCAGAATGAAACAGAATGCTCCCTCCATTCAGAAAGCTGTGTGTCCATCCCATGGACATGATACGTCCATGGGATGGACAACATATAGGCCTTTAAGATGATCAGTGAGCCCTGATGCAAAATTATTCCCCAGCAGGTAAACATCTGAAATCATGCCGTTCTTTGATGTTAATCCAAGATGCCGGTGGCCACTTTTAGCATGGCAAAAAGTAATATGTAATTAAGTAATTAGTGGGTTGTTAATCACGGCCAGAAATGTCCTCTGACACATTACATGTATGTCAACGATCAGTCTGTGCAATTATAGAACTGTAGGTATTCACATGGCGAAACATACAGCGGCAGAGAGAAATTTGGTTCCTTCCTGTAGTAGTATGGAAATCAAGGGCTGGCAGCAGACAAGACAAAAACTAAGCATGCAGAGTTCAGAACCATGGAAGAAACAACGCTGGAGAGTTCAGCACAGTGGTGTAAGACAATCTGGCATTCTCTCTTAGTAGAGAGCTCCTTTTAAAGCAGAGCACTAATTGGCCAAGTGACTGCACCAGTGTGGGGGAACAGGTGTAAGCAATCAGTGAGTATGTCAGTTAGTTTGTGAGAGACAGATCATGACAGTAACATTGTCTCTGGGTGACTGTGTGATTCATCACAGTGAAAAAGAATCTTGGTGTGACCTTTGATACTGCATTGTCTTTTGATTTACACATTAAGGAGGTCGTTAGGATGGCCCATTTTCATTTGCGAAATATTGCAATGATTAGTCCTATCTTGTCAATGGCAGATGCAGAAACTTTGGTTCATGCCTTTCTGTCTTCCAGAATTGACTACTGTAATGTTTTATTTTCTGGATTACCACTTAAGAGCATCACATGCCTCCAGATGGCTCAGAACACTGCTGCTGGAGTTTTGACTAAAAGCAGGAGATTTGATCACATCACACCCATTCTGGCTTCCCTTCACTGGCTTCCTGTGACTATAAGAGCCAATTTTAAGGTTTTGTTGTTTACATTCAAGGCTCTAAATGGTCATACACTTGACCTATCTTGCTGAACTTGTTAAAACGTATGTGTCTTCTTGTGCCCTGCGATCACAGGATGAGGGCTTGCTCTGTGTCCCCAGGGTTAATAAGAAATCATTAGGTTTTAGAGGCTTTGCCTACCATGCTCCTACATTGTGGAAGAGTTTGCCTGTTGATATTAGAAAGTCCACTTCAGTTGAATCTTTTAAGGCAAAACTTAATTTTTATTTTCTTCTGTTTATCATTAAAACTTATTTTCTTTTCTTCTGTTTATCATTAATTTTATTGTTTTATCTTATTTTAAACCTAATTGATGTTTATTTGTATTTGACATTTAATATAAACTGTTTTTATCTTGTATTATGTTAAGCACTTTATATATTTTTCTACTTAAAGTGCTGTATAAATAAATTTAGAATATAATAATCTACTTTCGGCTTCTCCCAATTGAAACTCGGGGTCCCCACATGGATCTACGGGACAAGTTTTACACCAGATGCCCTTCCTGACGCAACTCCACATTACATGGAGAATGGACAGGGTTCGAACCGAGAACCTTCCACACTGAAAGCGGTCACACTTACCACTAGGCCACAACCCCGCCTAAATAAATTTAAAATATAAATAAATAAATTTATTATTATTATTATTATATCTGTGGCTGCACTTTGCTCCTAGTGCTTGGATTGTGTGGGATTTGTGATTAAACTGGATTACCATATTTTCCAGGATATAAATTTGTTTTAGCTGGTCCTGCGATTCACATTTCGAAGCAACTTATATGTAAAACAATATACTGCATTATCATCTACAGCCACAGGATGGCACCATCTACATGCGTGGCAAGCTGCTCCTGTACACTGATCTGAATGAGGTACTGTCTGATCCACACACCAAGCAGAAGGTGGTAGCAATGCACCATTAAGCTGGATGCCAACTGCCATAAAACAAGAAGCAGCAGAAGAAGAAGAAGATGATGATCTGAATGCACTTTGTGGAGGATGGAGGAGGATGGCTAGGCTAAGGTAAGGTTAATTGTATAATTGATCACTTTAAAGTTTATTTACATTTAGTGAGGTAAATGTGCACACGTTAGCTCTGTATTGAAGCGGCTCGTGCAACCAGGCACTTCTAATGACGTTTTTATCTGTTCTGTGACAACAAGAAGCCATTTACTCTGAGTTATTTGTGCCTTGTACAGTAACATTAGCCCATTAATCTCGCTAGGCTTGCTAATGCAGCGTTTGCATTATAAATAACTAAAGCGCCAATTAAATTAATTTTGGATCTTGTTGCATGAAGCTGTAGCACCATGTTTCAGAAATATATATGACTTATAGACAGACGTGATACGCTATTTTTGTTGTTTGCCATTTGGGATTCCATTAATGACTCATCTGGCTTTAATCTTTCTAAACTTGTTCATGGGGATGTCAGATGATGTCATTGCGCCAGCTCTGTGCCCAACCACACGTCATTTTTAGTCTGACACACATGCAGGGACGCAAGTGGTATTGTTGTTTGGAGGACTTGGGCGCAAATTTTTGCTGAGACAAAAGAGGGACAATTTTTTAGCCCACATGTTGCTTTGTAAAGCATGTACCAAAATTAAAAAGAAGGTGAAAATAACTTTTATTCAGATGAACGTTTCATATTTTTTCAAGATTATAAGTCATATGGCATAATTTTTGCTTTGCTGCTGCATCACTCAAGCTGGGACTCTCCACAGCTCACTATTTATTTTACTTTTAGCATTTTAGTTGAAAATACATTTTGGTTAATTTGGTTACACTCTATCTTGCATGTCTTTTTTTCATTTATTTATGTGGTCAAGATGGGCATAACAACAAACATGTAAGTTTAAAAAAGCACTGAAGGGAATTTGTAACACTGCCTTATCTTGTGCCATGAGCTCTGCAGAGCGTTTTACACTTCTCATTCTTTACCCGTCCACATTTCATTATTCAAGTACTGCTGAAATGCACAACTCCCCAAGTAATTTGTTTTCAAATTAATTCCGTGCATTACTTTAGCATTTTTCAGGAACATGTTTTTCTTCGTGATGTGTTTTTTTTTTTTTCAAATTTGCTGAAACAAGAACATCTTGCCCTCACACCCACAACATACACGCACCCACCCCAAATGCATGCAAACAAATGTCAAAGCCAACTGCCAGCAAGCAGCTGCAAAATAGCTGGAATGAAACTGAAGCTGCTATGAATAATGCACAAGCCAGTGAATAGGCGAGAATTGATTTAAATTAAATATATTTACCTGTTGTTGCTTAACTCTGCAAATGTAAGTCTGGCATGCAGACAGGTCATTGAATAATTGTGATATTACACATAAGTGCAAATACATTTGTGCCACTGAGTTGAAAATTCTGTGCTGTGAATATAATGTTACTCACATGATGAAGACAAAACAGGGACTCAGAGACATACTTACTCAAAGAAACATAAAACCTTAACTCCTTCATTCTAATAGTGTTTGTTTTTGTTTTTTAAAATCATGGTCAGTAAATATGGCCCCATTCATTCACTCTCACTTTGGGAAGTGAAGCCACATTGCCAAAATGTCATAGCTGATGATCCCTCACCATGCAACTGATACTCCTCATCTGAGTTGCCCGAAGTAACTGCTCATTTGACACAAAGGCATTCCAGCAGGACCCACTACTTCCAGCAGAACAGAGAATCCTTCTCTGTTCCTGTCCACCATGAAGTTGTGATTTCTCGATGTTAGCCACCCCCTCTGTTATACTGGTGATACTGGACTTGCTCTTCCCCGGTCTCTCCTCTTCTTACTCATCAGCCTCTATCTTCTGGTGTTTGAGGTACTCATCGAGCAAATTGTCCCTTAGGGGCCATTTTCTTGATGTACTCCTGGATGCTCTTTGTTTCATCCTGCATATTGGCTTTGATAATTGCCCCTCAGCCCTCTGCAGGTGCTGGATCTTTACAGATCTTGACATCTGTGTATTTGACAGCTGGGTATTTGATGACTGGTAGGGCGTTCATGGTGGTGGCTGACAGTTCTGATCTCATTTCTGCCCTTTAACCGGCTCATCTGTACTTGCCTTACTCTCTGGAGGTATTTAGCTGTGGCCATCCTCCTTGCTTCTTCATCGTAGTTCCCATTGGCCCGTGGCACACCAAGGTACTTGTAACTTACTTGTCTGTCTGCAATCCTGCTTTTAGCTGCATGACCAGTCACAGCTTCATGGTGGAGTGGAATAGAGAAGCATTTTCACAAAAGAAAACATAATATCTGAGCTTGCCTCCCACATGCCTTCTGGCAAACTGAGCTGAAAATCCTGTAGCTCAAAGGTCTTTTTTCAAAATATTCTCATGATGGGTTTTGTATGTCATATGAAAACTACTTTTGGCCCGTCGCCCTCCATCCAGATAAATGTGTGAAAATTATATATATAATTTTCTTTGAAGCGTCACACGTTAGAATAGTATGGCAAATTTAAACCCCCTCAGTGATTGTTACTTTTACTTTGACTTCTATGTCATTGCACACAGCATGAACCCAAGATAATTCATGTTTTGTCGGGTCAACGTCATTCCATTTGTTAATGTACATCCATTCCTGCATTTCAGACCTGCAACACATTCCAAAAAAAAGTTGGGACAGGGGCAATTTAGGCTGAGTAATGAGGGGGAAAAAAATTAGATGATGTTATTTCAAACAGGTGATTCAACAGGTGATTGTAATAATGATTTGGAACAAAAGTCGTATCCAAGAAAATCTGAGGATCTCCAGTTTGTCAGCAAATGCGTAAGAAAAGTTTTGAAATTTTTAAAAACAGTGTTCCTCAAAGAAAGATTGGAAGGGATTTTCATAATTCTTCCTCTACAGTGCATAATATCATTATATGACACAAGGAATCTGGAAGAATTTCAATGTGTCAAGGGCAAGTGCGCAAGCCTAAGTTGAACGCCTGATCCATTTACACAAGCAATGCCTCAGATGGCACTACATCAAGAACCGTCATTCATCAAAAGCTGATATAACCACATGGGCATGGGATTACTTTGGGACACTTTTGTCAAGCA
Organism: Chatrabus melanurus; assembly: GCA_900302635.1. Taxonomy (NCBI): domain Eukaryota; kingdom Metazoa; phylum Chordata; class Actinopteri; order Batrachoidiformes; family Batrachoididae; genus Chatrabus; species Chatrabus melanurus. Next base: position 5,975 of record OMMV01180799.1, read on the forward strand.
CTACAATACGGAGTTACATTCACAAATGCAACTTAAAACTTTACTGTGCAAGAAAGAAGCCTTATATAACCTTGTCCAGGCGTCTACTTCTCTGGGCTCAGCGGCATCTGGGTTGGACCATCACACAGTGGAAAGGTGCATTGTGGTCAGATAAATCAGTGTTCTAGATCTTGTTTTGGAAGAAATGGACGCCATGTGCTCTTGAGCAATGATGAAAAGGACCATCCAGACTGTTGTCAGTAAAATGTCCAAAAGCCAGGGTCTGTCATGGTATGGAGTTGTGTCAGTGCCCTTGGGAAAGGCAATTTACACTTCTGTGATGGCAGCATTAATGCAGAAAAGTACATTGAGATTTTAAAGAAACATATACTCCATTGGAGGGATTATATTTCCCAGCTGGCTTGGGTACGACTCAGGATCCCCCAGGAAGAGTTACAGGTCTCGGCCGAGGATAGGGAAGTGTGGGCTGAGCTGCTTGGTCTGCTGCTGCCGCGACCCAGACCTGGATAAGCAGCAGAAGATGAATGAATGAATATGCTCCCTTCAAGACGATGGATGTCCCTGGAAAAGGGACATCCATGCATTTTTCAACTAGACAACACAAAACCACATTGTGCACATGGCAGGAGGGCAGAGAGCATCGTGAAATCATGGAATGGAACCAGCAGGAGAACTTCTTCATGCTGAAAGTCAGACAGCTGAGGGTCCAGAAGGAAAATGAAGAAGCTGTTGTGCAGCAGATAACTGTATGAATCGTTCAAATGGTGATGCAAGCATGAAATTTGGCACAAATATTTTATATAGGTCACTCTTCAAATCTACCCGACTGGTCACTTGAAAATCCAAGATGGCAGCCATATTAGCCAAGATGGCATCCGGACAAATTTAAAATCCTCCAGTCATATTGAAACATATGCCATATTATTTGCCTGATCATAAGGATTCTAAAAAGGTATAGTTTGGACTATGTATGACTAAATATTATGAATTTATGGGGCAAAAACAGCAAATATGGTGACAAAGGTCAATTTTAGTTTGTACAGGCGTCAAAAGTTAAAAGTTGCTCCAATTTTGGTAAAAAGTATTATTATTAGAGTATTATTGGTAGATTTGAAGAGTGACCTATATAGAATATTTGTGCCAAATTTCATGCTTGCATCACAATTTGAACAATTCTTATGAAATATGCAATTATCTGCTGTACTACTGAGCTCAAGAAGAAATAAGCAGCCCTTCAAAGGAAATGAAAAGATGAAGAATTTATAAGAGAAAAAGAGAGGGAAATTTTGCAGCCACAGGAGGAAGCAAAGAACAAAAGCATGGCTGCGGAAGAAGAGGATACGAATACTGGACTGGCCAGCCTGCATTCCTGATCTGTCCCCAACAGAAAATATGTGGAGAATTTTGAAACGACAACCCCACTGCTGCACACACGTTTGCAGGAAGAATGGGACAAAACAATACCTGAAATGCTTTATTACTTGATATCTTCAATGCCAAAACATATTTTAAGTGTTGTGAGAAGGAATGGCAACATCACAAAGTGGTAAATGCGTCAGTGTCCCAACTTTTTTTTTGGAATGTGTTGCAGGCCTTAAATGCAGGAATGGATGTATATTAACAAATGAAATGAAGTTGACCACACAAAACATGAAATATCTTGGGCTCATACTTTCTGCAATGAAATGAAAGTCAAAGTAAATATAAGAATCATTACTTTTTTATTGCCTTTTCCATACTATCCCAACTTTTTTCTGATTTTTGGTTGTAATACACCATATGCCATTATTGCTCATTTTACCAGTGAAACAAGCATAGTACTGAATATTTAAAATTTAATGTTCAGCTGTCCAGCTTCTTTAAGAGTTTGGTGTCCAAACATATATCTATGACCTAAATCCCAACAATCAGCAAAGGAATTGAAGCGTTCATGAGGCTGCTCAGTTTTAACATACTTAAATAAATGTCCTACATAACAGTCAAATATGCCAATATATTTGGTATGGCCTTTCTATAATCAAATAACTCAGAGGGAGTTTTTCTTACATTACTCCTGTTGCCAATGTGCTTGCTCATGGGTTGGGTACGATCTAGAGCTTTCTTGTGTATAGGACCTTGAGATGACTTATTTTTATGATTGGCAGTATATAAATAAATTTATTTTAATTGAACTCAAACTTTCTGGGAACCTGAGTGCGAAAGACGAATCAAAACAGTGGGTTTCAGACAACGTCCTTTGTTTAAAAACGCCACAATCGCGATCCCAAGATTAAACTATAAACATTACTCCTCCCACTGCCATCCACACACACACATATAGTACATAGAATATTTCTTGTATATCTTTTGGCAGCGACCTGAAATATGCCCCATCATTGTTTCTTGTATCTTTTCAGAGATGTGGACATGGAGCCACTCATGAAACCAAAGGGGCTGCCAGACTACGACATTCAGCATTATCAAGACAATTCAATCTGTCGAGCTGTGAATGCATGCACCATGCACAAGGTAAGTTAATTAAATTTTAAATAAAGTGCTGTGTTTCCTTTAAAATTTAACAGATATTTGATACAATGTGATAAACCTTGAAACACCTAATAGTCAAGAATGGTGCTACAGCTGAAGCATCACACTCACTCAACCTTTTAAAACAACGGATGTGTCTGACAGAAAAGCCTTTCTTGTTATTACAAATTGAGAGGAGTAACTAAATAATATTATATGAGCAATGCGAATTATTCTGCATTCACAAGCCATGTGTAATTTGCTGACAAGCATGAAATCACATATTAAAGGTTCACCGACAGCAGAAAACAAGCAGTTTCTGCAGCTTGAATGCAATCAAACTAAGAAAAGAGAAAATGTCATACTGCTGAATGGACACATTTTAACACAGGCGGTATAACAAATCTTTACAAAAATCATTTAGTATCTATTTGTTCTTGGATTATAATTATTATTTCTCTTTTTGTGAAGAAAAATTTATTCATTTAATTTCTTCCATCAGAGCTATAGCCAGAGACACAGGGAAGTGCACAAGTAAATTAATTAGTGTGCTTCGCCTTGAAGTCAGACAAGCAGAAATACATTTTTCATCAACAGCCAAAGTGTAGTAAAGCTAAACCCACAGATAAATATAGAAATATAATGAAAAACCATGTAGTGTTCAAGGCAGCAAATTAAAATGGACACTGTTCAATTTAAACCAATTAAAAAAGCAGTCTAATTTGCTGTCATGGAAGTGTGCATTGTCCCAGGGTTATGACTCCAATCTGGGGAACATGGAGACACGAAGAGCAATTTCAGACAGCTTCACTTACAACTGAGGCTATAATTACCTGTGCTTATTTCAGAATAACTGAAGTAAATTGTGCAATTTGTAAAATAATTCATATACATTAGAGGGGTTTAGTGGATAATACCATATACCTGTAAGACTACATGTTCAATTCAACAAATTAAACTGCTGGCTTGGATACACCAGCAAGTAGCAGGTACATATTTAACAACCTGATATTCTGCAGGGATGCAGCAGTAGCGGTTTTGCCTCACAGCAAGAAGGTCTGGGGTTGAAAGCCCACCCATTCCCCAATTTCCTCATACAACTGGAGTTGTGTAAGGAAGCACATCCAGTGTTAAACTTGCCAACATGCCAAATCAACATGCGGATCCATACTGGATTCACTGTGGTGATCTCAAGCAAAACAGGATCAGCCAAAACAATCACACAATATAGTGTACTTTAAAAAATATGCTATTCACTGTCAAATATGATTGGTTAGTAAGGATGAAGTGAGACCAGCTATGAAGAGGATGAAGAGTGGAAAGGAAGTTGGTCCAGATGACATACCAGTGGAGTCATGCAAATGTTTAGGAGAGATGGCAGTGGAGTTTTTAATCAGATTGTTTAATAAAATTTTGGAAAGTGAGAGGATGCCTGAGGAGTGGAGAAGAAGTGTACTGGTTCAGATTTTTAAGAACAAGGGTGATGTGCAGAGCTGCAGTTACTACAGAGGCAAAAAGTTGATCAGCCACAGCATGAAGTTATGGGAAAGAGTAGTGGAAGCTCGGCTTAGAAAAAAGGTGAAGATCTGCAAGCAGCAGTATGGTTTCATCCTGAAAAAGAACACTACAGATGCAATGTTTGCACTGAGAGTGCTGATGGAGAAGTATAGACAAAGCCAGAAGGAATTGCATTGTGTGTTTGTGGATTTAGAGAAAGCTTATGACAAACTAAATTACACACCGTAAGAACACTATTACATTTATTTAGACAATCCTTATCTATTACATCTTGCAAAACAAATATTTTCTTCTGCTTT
>OMMV01180819.1:0-10209 GCA_900302635.1 Chatrabus melanurus
AGAGAAGCGAGATTGAGATGGTTTGGACATGTGCAGAGGAGGGACCCAGGGTATATAGGGAGAAGGATGCTGAGGATGGAGCCACCAGGCAGGAGGAGAAGAGGGAGGCCAAAGAGGAGGTTTATGGATGTGGTGATGGAGGACATGCAGGTAGTTGGTGTGACAGAGGAAGATGCAGAGGACAGGGTGAGATGGAGACGGATGATCTGCTGTGGCGACCCCTAACAGGAGCAGCCGAAAGAAGAAGAAGAACTAAGTTACAAGATATATTTTTTCAATTGTTCTTCACTGCATCAGATTTTCAGTGGGTCAACAGTTTGCATACACCAAGATGAATGTCTCTTTAAACAGTATGGGAGGTTCCAGATTAAACCAAAAATGACTTGTAAACAGTAGTGACGGAATAATTGGCATAATTCAGGGTTAATGCCAACCTTTGGCTGTATTTAAGAGTCCATTTGAAGAACCAGTGCCTTCTTGCCGTTAAGAGCAGGGGGGAATATCCAAGAATCAAGCCAAGGCTTCCTGAGCACTTTTTTTTTTTTCATCTCCACAAATGAGGTTCCTCCTTAGGTGCCATCTCAAAAACATTCATGGCACCACAAATAACTGTACAGTCTTGTACACAAAAATATAAAAAGTTTTTTTTTTTTTAAAGTGTTCCTTTGCATCATCCATCCACCTCTATTCTGGCCTTTCTCCAGTTTTGCTTCAACTGTACTCTGTTTCTTTCTCTCTTTTTTCTGAAAAATGTTCTGGGAAAACACCACCACCACCAAAAAGGCTTATGTACCCGATGGAGGCAGCTGCCAAATCTGGAAGCCGGCAGCCAGCCACAAAATTTAACTACAAACTGCATTGATGTTGGGTGGAGAGTGACCCACCTCACATGAACCTTGTGAAGATAAAATTGCCAAGAGTTACTGCTGTCAACGCTAAATTACCGAGCTCACAGTGATCATAATCAGGACATTTCAGTCTGCCTTCAGCACAGCAACCCTCAGCTGCACACGCACAAACACACACTCACAGAGCCAGGTAGATCTAGCAAGTGACAACCACAACCTCCATTTTTTTTTTTTTTTTTTTTAAACTGTGGGATGGACCAAAGCAGATTGAAAGGACACACTTACACTTTAGCACTTCTTCAAACCCTTGGTCTTCCCCTCCATCTCTCCTCACGTGTTCAGACGCACACAGAGCAGCTCTTTGTCTCTGGTTCTATAACAAGGAGAAGAGGCCACAGTCACAATCATTCACCAATAAGACATTTCAGTATCTCTCACATATAGTGTGACCAACGGCCAAAGTTATTCATGGTAGGTCTGACATGGGTGCATTAACCTATAAACTGGCGAGCACTCTCTCATACACACACACACACACACCAGACATGTGATTTCCTTCGTAATGAAGTTGCTCTATCTGCGCTTCCACAAGCAAAACGAAGCACAAACACTCACCAGCATGTGCAGTGTTTTCACGACCATATTACTGGCAGGACGCCAGGCCAACGAGTACGGAGGACCAAACCTGTAATAATTATAAATTAATTAATTCAATAATATATAAATAAATGTAGGAATTAAATCCTCAATTATTAAATAAAATATAAAGTTCATTTGAAAATAAATATGCACAGGAATTGAAAAACCGATAAATAAAATGAATTAATTAATTTGAATTCATTTATTTGACTTTTCGGTTTACATTAATTTATTTTTTCTGATTTATTCATTGCCTTACTTATTAATTTCCTTCATTTATTTACACATTTATTTCCTTCTACATTTATTTCCCTATTTATTCTTTTCCTTATTCCTTTATTCCCACATTTATTTCTTCCTGTATTCTTTACCCATAATGTTGAGGGGCGTGTACCTTGATGATGTCACGTAACACCCATTGGTTAATCTGGACAGGACCTCAAGGATTGATTGTACTAGTCTCTCTCTCGACCAGTACCAGCCAATAGGCAGCCTTCTGCCTTAGGAGGCATCGAGCATGTGTTTGCAACATCAACGTGTCACAAAATGCAAATTTGTTTAAACTGGGTCAGTTTTTCAGTTGAAGCTGAAATAAATAAATTGGTATAAATAAATTGCGCTTTTTGCTGTAATGCGCATGCAAACAGTGCACAAATACTACTGCGGTCACCACAACCGAAAGATAACAGCGGGAGCTGTGGAGTGAACGAGCTGACCAAACATGAGGCTTCATGGTAACTACACACATGATGTTGCCAGGTCTCTCCAACAAAACAAGCCAAATAGCCACTCAAAACCAGTCCAAGAGAAAAAAAAAAGAAAAGAAAAAAGACAAAAACCAGCCCAGTACCAGAACTCAAAGGAAGGAAAAAGTGTTAAGTGCTCACAGGCAGCAGTATAATTTGCAATACTTCAAAAGTAGCTCCATTCCTCAGAAAACCAGACCTAGAAACATGGCTTCCACACCACAATAATGGAGTTTGAAATGTTATGAACTTTGTGGATTATTTTGAGTGGTTTTTGGCCTCGACAGCCTCTTGCATGCCCAGCATGATAAATTATGCAACACGGGATTCAGCAATCAATCGTGCCACATGCGTGCCAAGATTTTTTCGAAGGCAGCATATGAGGAGGAAGTATTTAGCAGCTTTGCTCATTGACAAAGATTCATTTTCATCAATAAGGTGAGAAACCAGACCCGTTTTTAACCCAAATGCTCTTCAATGACTTGAACACTACTCTCCAAGCAGTAATAATAATAATAGTCATAATTGTTAAACTGATCATTCGCCTCAGGGATGTAACATCCGAGATTTGGGTTCTGGCATGGTTAGCAGTGGTGTAGTGGGGATTTTATTAGTGTAGGGGACGCCGTTTATGACATCATCAAAAAAAGAAAACCGCACTCGCGCACACTTATAAATAAAAATAAAATAAAAAAGAGCGGACTCCTCTCCCATCCTCGTTCTCTCGCCCCCTGTCGAGGCGGCCCACAATGAATCCACCGCGACAAAAGGAACTTTCATATCTGCCGGTCCACAGAGTTGACAGTGGAAGTCTGGTGTTGTGCCAAAAAGTGACCACCTGCCAGAACAACTGCCTGTTAACACACACTACATTTAAGGACACAGTTATTGGAAATTCTTGTTTCATTTAATGGATGTGATTTTTGATATTTTAATTTAAAGTACATATTTTTGAATAGAGTTACTTTGATTAACGTACAATATTTGTGAATAACTTATTCTATTGTAAATACACTATTTTGGAAATGCCCGTTTTATTTCTGTACATAATTTTTGATAAAGCAATTATTGTTTAAATTTGGCTTAATGGCAGGAATATTCATGAAAAAAAACGTGTCTTTATAATTGAAATCAGTCATTTCAAACCTTTACTGCTTGAGCTATAATGTGTCAAATCTAACCCTGATGAAGGGAATTAAGTCATTTTGAACCAGAAAAAAAACAAAAAGCTCTTAAGTGACAAGATATAACTTCAAATCACTTTTTACCAGCTAGATTCTGTAATTTATGGGTCGACAAAGTCCTTGAAAGGATTTGGGAATTTTATAGATATTTAAACTCTTGGAAGGACAGTGTTGGTTATTATCTGGGGTACAAAGCTTAAAGGGAAATAATGCAGTCCAAAGGATATATGCAAAAGAGACCATTTTTACTGAATATATATATTTTCCATGCGTCATAAGTTATGTGCATTTGCACGTTATGGCTGTTGGCAATCTGTTTCTGGCAGGTGATCACTTTTTGGCACAACACCGGCACCATTCCACCACCTGTTGCCGCTCACTTCACGGTGCTCGACTCTCGATTAGTCCCGGCTCTCTCTGTCGCTGTTACTGGCTCGTCTCCTGGATTCCACTCTCTGATGGATGGCTACTCCAAAGATCCCGGCCTTCAGCCCTCTACGTCCGTTGCTTCTTCCCTGGTCTCTGATCTGTCCCCCTCTGCTGTAGCCTCCTTCACGGTGCCTGCATGCCCGACCGATGAGACACCTCCTCTCCTCTGAAAAAAGTGGGTGGACAGCGTCCCCTCGTGTCCCCCGCCCACTCCACCCCTGGTGGTTAGTGATCACATTAAATGCGTATCATGCCAGAGTCCAACTGAACAGTGTCCGAGACCACCTCTACAAGTCGAGCCAGTCACGGTTAAACGCCGTGCTCAGGGTGCACTCACACTAGCTAAATGAACTGGCCTGTGGGGGACAAACATGCTTCGGCACGGAATCTATCACCTAGTGCGCCCCAAGTCCCATGTGATAGAGCTGTGGCCAGGGCTGCAGATGCAATGCAGATCAATAAGTGGGAGCTCAGGTGGCAGGTTCAGCATCCATGGACAGCTAGTTTTATACAGACACCAGGCTAAGTGGCACAAGTAAAGACACAAATATACACGCAAACACACCAACAAGACAGACGAACACAGAAACATGAGTGACAGTCGCTGGGGTTCCATTACAAATTTACGCAAAAGTTAAGCAATTATTTTCAGAATGTCGATAAAACACTATGGTGAAATGACAGTGTTTCCACTGACTGATGGAAAGTGATTGCTGGGTTTTGTCCTCTCACAGTAACTGTCATTCCAACAGTTCTCACGAGAACTGTAATTATGATCGTCATGGCGAGGGAAGGGTAAGTCCCGCTAAATATTGCCATTTGATTGTTTTTTTCCCCCTCATTCAATATTGCCATATCGTTATCTCTCATAAGGTTTAACAACCTCTACGTCTCTTCCTCCGTCCACACGTACTGCACCATGTATTTTAGAATATCATGTGGCCTGTGATAGTGGAAAAAAGTGTTTCCATTGCAGTTTTGCAAAATATGGCCATTTCAAATCGCCTGAAAAACCACTTCATGTCAGCGTAAAACGTTTTTGCGATATTTGAGTTTTTTGTTAGTTTGTTTTTTTCTCAAAATACATGCATTTCCATTAAGCGTATTTTCAATTCGCTACTTCAAATTGCGCAATTTGGAGCGTAACAGAAACCACCTAGTGAGACATGGTGGCTGACAAAGGCATCAATTTGACTTCTTCTTTCGGCTGCTCTCGTTAGGGGACGCCACAGCAGATCATCTGTCTCCATCTCACCCTGTCCTCTGCATCTTCCTCTGTCACACCAACCACCTGCATGTCCACCCTCACCACATGATGCAACACGCCGTACCCAGGGGTAGCTTCGTATCCCGGGGTACCACGTAATTTGCAGTGCCACCTAGCGGTTGCCCTGGCAACTACAGGGTTGTTGCAAGCGCATGTCAGCATAATGGACCGTTACGCTGTCCCTAATAAAGCCGACGCTGTGATTCGGGCCGTTAGGCTGTCTTTCAAACTGCATAACAGCTGCTTTGATTCGGTCTGTGACAGCTGTAGAGAGCTGCGGACACTGTGGATAATCCACGGCTCGGGCTGGCCAAAAAATAACATTCTGATTAATTGCAGGTGGGTCGTGGGTGGATGAAATAAATCATTAATGAGTAAAATATTCTCTGAAATGTGAACCTTTTTAAAACTTATTTTTCCCCTCGCAGGCTCGCACTAATTTGCAGACTCTCATTCGGCTGCACAGCTGTGCGTCCATTTCAGAGACATTCGCTCCACTCTCACTGAAAAAATGTGTCGGTGATATGGCGGGAGGTGAAAATCAGCTAAAGAGCGTGTTCTGGACATGATCAAACTAGGTGCTGAGAGTCCTGCCACTCTAAAATTCAGTGACTGGGTTTAAAGAATTGAGCCACAGAAGTGCGTAATGAGACTGGAGCGATTGTGGACTGACAGCTCTGTAGAGGTGCGCAACAGCGCGCGCTCCTGTGAGGTTACTGTGCGCACAATTCTTAACTGATGCAATGCAGCTGCTGTTATTGTTTTCTTTGCTGTCGTTTGTTTCAACTGGTGCAACATTTCAAATAAAGACCAGGTAATAGTCCTTCTATTTTGGTGTCTTTTTCATAAGAATTGAGATCCTGTTCTACCCAAAAAATAATAAAACCTCATTTTTGGTACCCCAGGGTACAAGGCTGGAAAAAATATAATAATTCAACAAAATGGCGGATTTTTATTTGGTACCCCAGGGTACCAAAATGTGCATCACATCCATAAACCTCCTCTTTGGTCCCCTGCCTGGTGGCTCCATCCTCAAGGCACTGATTTGACATGAGGTGCTAAAACAACCACTGACCTACTCAGTGAGCCATTTTAAACCTGTAAGACCAAAACCAAGGTTTAAATTCTTTCAAGAGCAGAATTAAAACCCTGGGTTCAATTTTCACAAAAGTCACACGTGTCACCTAGCAGTTGCTGAAGTGTCCTTGAGCAGAAAAGGAAATGTTTGCCTGTGTGGCCAGTTTGAGCAGGTAGACCTTCAGGATAAGAGCAAACTCACATGCAACTGTGTGAAAGCAATCCAAAAATAGGGCTTTAAACTGTTAATCCCTACAGAGGTGATTGGTTTTATGGAAATGTTGTATTTTCATGTCCCAGCTGTGCCAGCCTGTAATGCAACAAATATTCTGAGCTAATCACACTGGAATGCACATTTTTGTGATGAGATAATTCCTCATTTTGTACTGTTTCCATAACATGTTGAATCAGCCATGACTCAACATGACATCTTTTAAATGAAAGCCCAGATTGTCCCAGGCACAGGTGTGCACACACCGCATGTGGCATGTGTGAGTGAAAACACGACAGAAGGAGGTGACAGCACGAAAGAAATGTTCCAGCATGCTAAGAGGACAGCGTTTTACAATGATGCTGAGGGGAAAGTGGGTGATGTTGGAAACCCTGTGTGCAGAACATGCAGAATAAAGCTGCAGTGCAGCAGATTTTAACACTCACTAGAAAAATGCATGGCATTCAGGGGCGAGTCGGAGCGATGTATATGTGCAGGTAAAGTCATAGTGATTACATCACAAAAAAAATTACTTACTGTCCTTTGAAACATACATTTAGTTTTTTAAAAATGCATTTTAACAGTGAATTTTCTTTAAATAGAACCGCCGTTTTCAATATCATTGAAGGGAAAAACCAAAAAAGTAAAAAATATAAACATTTAATCTGAAATTTAAACGGCTAAACTGAGCCCGATGCTCCCCACTCTGTCCAGTCAAGGCCACGCCTCCAATGCTTTTTGCTGCAGGGACGAGAGTGCCAGAGGGAGGGGGTAAAAAACAAACACTTTTCAGTGAAATAAACTGTTAATTTGTCAATGTTTAGCTTTTTTTTTTTTTTGTAAATCAGTGTCATTGAAGGCTTAAACAAAGTTTAACTGCTTAAACTGCTGTGATGTCATTGGAGTTCTGGAGTCACAGTGGCATAGACACTGACTGCTGCTGCCACAGTCTGTCAATGGGAATACATCTGCTGGGATCACAACAAAACGAGAACGTTTTTCAAAACAGAATACAACACCGCGAAAGCATGGAGCATAATATGAAATGATAGACGTTTTTCTATGGTCCAAATAAATCGCGGTGTTAACTGTACAGCATCCTTACGCAGCATTAGCATGCTAATGCTAGCAGGCCATAAGGAGAATAGCCCGTATCGTAAGCAACACAAAATAATACTAACAGCACTCATTTCCGGTTTGTTTCATTGAAAAGTACGTCGTTACCACCTTGGTCAGCCAAACGTGAGGCTGCCGGTGTGTGTCTTGCAGTGAGTGCAGCAGTGTTTGCACATGGGCAGACCGTGACCATCGTGCAAATGTACAAACAAAGAAATTCCCATTCAACACACTAGTAAGGGTTCGCTTCCACTCGCCCAATAACCGTGATCATTTTGGTCTCATTAACTGTGATATGAAACTTTCATACCGGTTCATCTCTAACTTCCTTTATCCAGGTGTCACACACAGTGCCTCCCTACCCGTCGCCCTCACCACTTCTGCAATAGTTGTTCAGTCGTCCAGCATCACTTCACCACATCCAGTGCCTATGCCTTCAGCTTCCACCATCTGATCCTTGGTTCAGCTCTCACTCTCGTCCTTTTGTTCACCTCCACTGTCAACCTACAATCCCCCATCCAATGCCATTGAGCGAGGCTCTCCCCTGCCACCACCTTACAGTCTGCAATTTCTTTCAGGTTGCACCTCCTACATAGGACATAGTCCACCTGTTTGCACCTTCCTCCACTCTTATAGGTCACCCTGTGCTCCTCCTTCTTCTTAAAGCAAGTATTCACCATAGTCTCTCCCACCTCAGCTAACTCACTCCAGAAATCCGCTTTCTCCTCAATCTGACAATCCACTTGCAGGGCATATGCACTGATGACATTCATCATCACCCTTTCATTTTCCAGCTTCACACACATCGCCTTGCCAGACACTCACTTCACCTTGAACACACTTATTATACTCTTCCTTCAGAATTACTCCGACACCATTTCTCCTCCCACTCACATGATAAAATAGTTTGATCCCACCTCTGATGCTCCTGGCTTTACTTCCCTTCCACTTGGTCTCTTGCACACACAATATGTCTCCCTTTCCCCTCTCCATCATATCAGCTAGCTCTCTCCCTTTACCAGTTATACTGCCAACATTCAACATTCTGACTCCCACTTCCACACTTCGTACTTTGACCTCACCTGCTGCTTCCGGACATGCTTTGGTTGGGCAGAATTTAGGCTGGATGCCGTTCCTGACGTAACCCTATTCATTTACCCAAGCTTGAGACTGACATCCAGAATGCACTGGCTTGTGCAACCCATGTGGCCAAGTTGCCCTTTCTCTTAATTTATTAATATTTTATGAATGAAGGCATTTCAGGCATCCTGAAGGATTGGGACAAAGTTAAGAATGTGAAGACCCTATGGGATTCAGGCACTGACATCCTATTTTCACCCTTTTACTTTTCTTAATAAGCAATTAGATCTCCATATAACATGCCTTTTCATTGTACCTTACACTATTGCAATGTAATAAAAAAAAAAACTTTTTGTGATACCAAAGTTAAATAAACACCAATAGAACCGAAGAATAATGTCAGTAGCACGCATTAAAGCATGTGCTTAAAGTGCCTGTAAAGCAAATTCAGATTCAGAGATTTGCTTCAAAACACATTATACATGTTAGAAATGCTTTGCTGATCATATGTTAAAATGTGTTGAACCATGTGTAGTTTTTTTTTTTGAGTTAGACTGGATTTCTGTGTTTCACCACTGTTGAGTTCATAATTTTTTGGGTGGTGGCTTAAACCAAACCGCATTACGCACTGCGGTTTCATTTGCATATGCCTATATGAAGCTGGAGCCGATTTGAATCTCTGAGCCGGAGCAGTAGTTGGCGGTAATGCACCTTTTACCCTGGTTGCCAACCGCCATTAAGCAAGAAGAAGACGACTCTGGTCTTCCCGCTCAAACTTTGAGTCTTGTTCGACAATGGTTGTACTAATCGCCCCGTTTGTTTTATTTCTTTTGTTTCCTTTCAAATGGTGTATTACAGTCTACTATGGAAAGTTTGTTTCTTCTCTACGAGTGTTTGTATGTTCCGTGTTGTTCAATAAAGCTTTTTTTTTAATTTTTATAATAATTTTGCCCCCACACGCGATTGGGCGTGGTTTCGGTGCCTTCAGCCTAGTGTTGCCAACTAAGTGACTTCGTTGCTGGATCTAGCGACTTTTCAGACCCTTTCGCTACTTTTTTTTTTCCAAAAAGCGCCTAGCAACAAATCTAGACACGTTTTTGTTAACCCTTAACTACTCACTGTACAATGTTGTCATCAATACTGCCCCGTGAACGAGGCTTAAAAGGAACCCTGACTATTAAGACATGTTGGCCTTATAAGATTAAGGTTGGCATCAGCTATACAAATGTGATGTAAAAACACTCAAAATGTCGCAAAGCTTTCTGGGTAGTGACGTCACACAGTTGCACAGGTCCAGAGCCACGGCTCATTACAGCACAGCCAGACGAACATGTCTTCTGTTCAGCCTTTTCAGTTTCAACCCGAGCGCAGCGTAAATCAGGAGGACAATGCAGAGACAGTACTTTAAATTTACCTGAAAACAAAGACGATGGGAGAGCTGAGGAAGTCAGAGTGGAGCACAATCCATGGTGTCTGTGCCGCACCTGCTCCTTAATGAGGGACAGCTCGGCTTTCTGTCTGCAGCTTCCAGGGTAAGTGGATCAAACTACAGTATAAATAATTTCATCATCATCTACCACAGTCCGTTGTTTTATGAGAATATACAGTATTA
>OMMV01180827.1:0-11808 GCA_900302635.1 Chatrabus melanurus
AGTGTAGTTATGCCTGTGCAACTGTTTTACTTATTGACAATAACCAGGCAGTTAAACACTTTGGTTATTACAGTGTAGTTATGCTTGTGGAACCGTTTTACTTATTGACAATAACCAGGCAGTTAAACTCTTTGGTTATTACAGTGTAGTTATGCCTGTGCAACTGTTTTACTTATTGACAATAACCAGGCAGTTAAACACTTTGGTTATTACAGTGTAGTTATGCCTGTGCAACTGTTTTACTTATTGACAATAACCAGGCAGTTAAACTCTTTGGTTATTACAGTGTAGTTATGCCTGTGCAACTGTTTTACTTATTGACAATAACCAGGCAGTTAAACTCTTTGGTTATTACAGTGTAGTTCTGTCTGTGGAACTTTCAGCTCCGTGCTGTTATCAAATGAACAAAGAAGCACCAAAACACTGCTGCTGAGTTATTTATGGAACTAAATTCTTAACCAGGACTGAAATAACTTTGTCGAGCACAAATCATTGTTTACACAAAGTTATTATGACATCATGATAAGCGATTTTTCTGAAGTGCGTGTTGTCACAAACCAGTTATATTCTGTCACACCTACATTAAATTAAGGTCTTCCAGCATATTTTTAAATTTTTTGCAGTGTTATTTGCACTATTTACTTACTTTTATGGACTTCTTTCGCTGTGCCAGTAGCCGTCTTCGTTCCGAAATTGACTCTGTTCGCAAAGCATTTTGGGTTTTTCCGTCTTCCACTTCGTTTGGAGTCTGCATCTGAAAACACTCACTTTGGGGGGCTGTTTGGAGGGAGAGATGACCACTCCCCCTCAATCCCTTAAAGAAATGGGACACACTACACTTCATGTGAACACAGAAAATGAAGGGAAAGGGCGAAGTGGTCGGGTGAAGGGAAAGTACTGGTATTCGGCCCAGAAAACTCCTTCGAAACCTTCAATGACAGTGATTTAAAAACCGTTTTCCAGGTGGCTGTGTTCATTTGTGCTTTAGAGTGTAACTGCTGTGAAACATTCGGAAATTAGCGGTTGACTTGAGTGATAAAGTACTTTTTCCCCCTCAGGCGCTCTCTTCCCCTTTCACTCTCCGGCAGTCTTGTGCTTCCAGCAGGCAGTGTGCGTTCATGTGTTTTGGAGGTGCGGCCTTGAAGGGAGGCTTTTTCTAGCTTACTTGTATTTATATTTTTATTTTTTATTTGCTCTTCTGTTCAATGATGTTGAAAACCAAAATTATATATTTTTTTTAAAATCCACTGTTAAATAAAACATCAATACATGCAGGATATTTCGAAAGTCAATTAGTATTTTTTATTTTTTTTTACATGCAAAGGTTCTAAATAAAAGGAGAAAAATAATCAAATATGAGTGAATGCCTTTTATTTTTGAGTATGTAATTTAAAAAGTGATAAGAAATGGGCCTATTCCTCTGATCATTATATATTATAATTCTGTAAATTAATTGAATTTGCAGAAAATGTACGATGTCGTTATCAGGATGAAATGACCTATATCACGAAAGGAGATTTTTGTCATGTCGCACAGCCCTACTTGCCCTGCTAATCATAGGGAACCTGGTGGAAATGTTGCCCATTTTGTCTGGAGCATTCAGAAATGCATCTGTTGTTATTCCAGATCAGGCCCAACCTTCTCGCGGAAATCTGCGCCTTACTTTTTGAGTAATCCTGGCTGTCAACAAACCAACAAAGAGCTGCAGGTAAAAAAAAACAGTCTGCTTTGTGGAGGAAATCATTTTCCAGCCATGTGCACAGCCGTCATAGTGACAGCAGCAGATCAGAGGCAGGGTGAATCTCCAGATTACAAAGCAGTGAGTTACCGAGTGGATTTAGAGCACTCTTACTGTGCACGTTTAAGCTTCTTGGCTTCCTTTGGCTGTGTACAAGGAGGTCTTTAAAGGGAAAGCCCGCTCGGCAAAAAACAACTTCTAAAGATGACTGTACCATGAACAACTAGCTGTACCTCATTTGATCAGGTACCAAACGCAAACAGGACCTGAGGTCAGAATTCATTTCAATGACCGAGTGGATGAAGGAAAAGCATTCAAACATGATGATCACACGAAGCAAAAGCACCACTGAAGAGGCAAAAATCCCCACATCACTTCGTCTGAGCTACGCACCACGTTTTGCACAAACACAGCACACAATGTTGAAAAACTGATGGCCGCTCAGCTTCCGTGCATTGTCTAATTGCACCTCCAACTCTTTCTGTTTCGTCACATCTTTGTGTGCATCTTGCCTTCTCTGTGTGTGTGTCTCTCCATATGGCTGGAAATCTCTCCCAGTGTTGAGTCATATCCCTGCCTAATAATGGTTTGAGTCCCTAGCTAAGACCCAGCCAGAGTAAACAAGGCTTAGAGACAGCCAGCCTGCAGTAAGTGTCACTTCTAATCCACTACTAAACCAAGAAGGCCATGCGCTGTCCCAATAACTGCAGAGCACAGAGCATGAGTGCATTTCTGCTTCCTTCATCTTCACAAAGACCTGCCTTGCTGGATGTGTTGTTAGATTCGTAAAATCACAGGCTGGCTGAAGAAAGTACAGTTCTTCACCAAAATCTGTTCTTTTTGCTGGACAGACTGCAGCTCCTCAGGGGAGTTTCTACTTGCACAAACAAATAATGGACAAAAAATAATAATAATGGAACACCTGCTTTCTTCAGGTGAATGCACTTATAGTATAAGCCTCCTATATGTAATTGTTATCTCTCGTACAAAAACTAGTCTGAATCTGAGACCAATCTGCCTAAAATAAAATAAAAATATTTTCTTATTCTTACTAAGAAACAGAACAAGGTGGGTTAACTGTTCAAGTTGAACCACAGTAAAATTTAACTCGAGTCACAACATTTTTATTCTCCGGACTAAAAGTCGTGGTTTGTTTGTTTACTCGTTTTGCTGGTCCTGCGACTTATATTTCGAAGCGTCTTATATATGAAAAAAACACTGCATTGTCACGTATGTAGACAGTGCCACAAGATGGCACTGTCTACATACGTGACAAGCTGTTCCTGTATACTGATCTGAATGACGCACTGTGATTCACACTCAGGAGAAGAAGGTGGCGGTAATGCATCATTAAACTGGATGCCAACCTTCGTAAAACAAAAAGCAGAAGATCTGAATGAGGAGAGGGTGCTGGGTCTTGGAGAACAAGTGAAATTAATAAATCATGCTCTCAAACAGAAAGACCGCACTCCTGAATAAAAAGAGGGATGCTCGGTCGGTACTCCACTTGTTTGGACTGGGTGGGACAGCCAGAGCAGCAACAAGCAGGACAGCTAGGCAGGTAAGGCTAACTATTACTAGACAAAAACATCTGTTCAGTAGCGGCAAGCAGCAGTTTACTCTGAGTTCTTTGTGCCTGGAACAGTAACATTAATTAGCCCGTTAGCTTCTGCTCACTAACACGGTGTTTGCATTATACATAAATAACTTTTAACTTTTAATTACATTTAGTGAGGTAAATATGCACACGTTTAGCTCTGAACAGAGCCACTCAACAGACATTTTCTTACACACAAACACACACACAGAGAACTTGCTTCTATATCACACAATTGCTATTTTTCACCGAGTGCATTACTGGTCTGCATGCTATAATAGAGTTGTTATCAAGGAAACCCGAGAGATAAAATGTCTCACTGATGTATGAGCAGGGGAAAAAAATGTTGCCACACGATATTTTTTATTCTGATAGTGGAAGAGGGGAGGCACTCATTTTTCAGTTCTCTGCAGACTGTTTAATAAAAATTCAAACAACATTGAAGAAATTGGATATTTGACAAAAAACGAAATGAAACATACTGCAATGTCAAAGAGCAGATTCCCATTGATAGATGTAAATTAATTTAAAAAATGAATTGAGACACTCGAGGGATCAAGACGAGACACTGATACACTTAAAACGCTCAGGGGGATTTTCAAAAGGAAGCTTTCAGATACAGTTCTGTCCATGAATATTTAAACAAATACAGCTGTTTAGATGTCACACTTTTAAAGTATTTTGCACTTAAATGAATCAGTATTGAAGAGCTTTGATTATTGCTAATATTTAAAGTGTAAAATCCCCAATGTGTAAAACAGATGTTAAACATGTGTGTGTAGCTAATCTTAGCAGCGTACATTAACATTTGTGCAAATGTTAGCAGTATTAACCTTATGTTTTGGTTGCCACAGTCATGAAGGTGCCATAATTACAAAATATGGTGTACTTACATCGCCCACCATGGAACTAAGGTCGCACACCTTTCATATGATGATGAACATTTACAATTTCAGGGTACTTTTTGTATTTGTAATTAAAAAGCTGTTCTGTTTGTTCTCTTATGAAGACACAACACTATTTTTGACTATGCTGGTATGTGAATGATTTTAATCCAATCAAATGTGATTTGATGATCAGTTTGCGTTTCATAAGACTGTACTCGTCCGTTACCTCCTCAGCTGTAAGTAAGTAAGTTACAGTCAGTAAAAATGGAGAATGCATTTGTTTATTGGAGGTATGTGTTTGGATGTCGTCTGACAAAAATATTGTTTTTATTAGCCAAACATTAGGTTTTGCCATCTAAAGTGGCTGAATTTGGTGTCATGGAGAAGGCTGGCCAAGGGGGTAGGGGGTGTGGGTCGGAGAGCTACTGCTAGTCCATGGTTCGACCCATCTCCATGATTCTTTACCGTCCCCTTGCTCAGCAAGTCCCACCCACTTTCCAGCTGACCAGCAAACTCACGGCCGACATGCAGTCTTGTGAACAACCTTGGTTCACTTGGAAATATGTCAATCGTGGTGGCCAAGCGGTTAAAGCAATCACTTTCAGCGCAGAAGGTTCCCGGTTCAAGGCCACCCCTGCCCATTCTCCATGTAATGTGGAGTTGCATCAGGAAGGGCATCCAGCGTAAAACTTGTGCCACATCCACATGCAGATTCATATCAGATCTGCTGTGGCGACCCAGAGTTGAAATTGGGAGAAGCCGAAAGGACTTACTATTTCAGCATAACTTCTTAGAAATTGCCAGATGTGGAGCGCTGTTTGACTGGACATTGGTAAAGGCGCAATCTCACTATAACGTTTACCCCAGCATTTGGTGAATGCAGGAAAAGGTCAAGAAAAGTGGCCAAACGTCAGCAAAAATCACATTACCGGAGTTTGGTGGAGAACTTCAAATGCAGCACGGCGTTCCACAATATGGTGCTAGCGGAGGCCAGCGGAGGCAGGCATTACCCAGCGCTCCATTAGAACAAGCGGGACTTTTGCCAACGTGGCAACGTGCAGGAGAGGGGGTCGACACACCACTGTCCAGTGATTCTGAGCAGGCAGGGCGAAGCAGCACCCAAACGTTAGCCAGCGTAGGCGATCGCACCAGTAACTTAGGCTAGCGGAGGCTAGCGAAGGTAGTAGAGACAATTTGGTTGTAACGGAGATTAAGTTTCTCAAATGGTCTCCAACGTAGCCAGAGGTACGTTGGCAAAAGCAGAAAAATTTTAAACATGTTGAAAAGTTGTGGACGCGGTCGATGTTCATTGGCGGAGGACGGCAGAGCCCAGCGGAGGCTAGCGGACACCAACGTTAGCCCAAACGTCTAGGTGAGATTGCGCCTTAAGCCAACTAGGCATGTTTGACTAATGACCTGCCATCTCGAAGAAAACACTAACCGCAGTTAGCATTAGCGTATAGAGCCATGCTAACTGTGAATGATGCCAAACACGGTTGACGCTAACCATTTGCATTAACTGTGGTTAATTTGAGCGGATATGCTAACTGCAGTCAACATTTCCTTTAAAGCAGCCGGTGAACACTCAGACGTGTCAGGATGACAAAACAATATCTGGTACAAACAGAATGAGGCTGCGAATGTGGAATTCTACTAAATTTCCTGGAAAAAGAAAAAAAAAATCAGTGCAATTTAATAATAGTAAGCTTTATTTATATTAGCATTCCTGCATAGTTTGTTTTGGCCAAATAGCTTCCTCTATAAAAGCCGACATCCTGCCTCCTATTTGACAGTGTATTTTCTCACTACTGCCACCTGCAGTTTTAGTAAATAATTCAACAATGTATACAGCAAGTTTAAATGCCGCCCACTGTCTACTGAAGTTTGCGCTCTGCTTGCAAAAAGTCCCGGACAAAAGTATCGCCAAAGACTTACTACCTTTGCATTTACTTTTCCTACCAATAACTTTGCCATCACTACCACGGTGCACAATATGATGGCAAAGCCGGTTATTATAGTTCAATAAAACGGAAGCCCCATGTTTTACATGCATGCACGGTGTGTTTTTACATCTTTTTCTGCTGTATTTGTATTTCACTGCATGTTTCTGCGTGGAACCCAGCGTCAGCATGCAGATATCGTCTTCAGGAGTCGATGCACCATTCGGAGGCACTGAATCATTGTGCACAGGACGCGAGCTCAGAGTTTGTGGCCTAAGCTCTGAGTTCAGGAAGGCATTTGGTCGAGGTATTGTGAAGGTTTTTTTCCTCACATTGTTGTTGAAAGCAGAGTGAGCCTCTCTGGTCTGCAGTAATTTCAACACAGAGTTACTCACATGTGCACAAACTTCTTGGGGTTTTTTTCAGCATCCCGTTTAAATCATCTACGTTTGATGCAGAAAGCCTGAAATACTGGCTCCTTCACATCATTCGTGATGTTACTTGGCACCTGTTGCTCACACAGCCTGTAGTAAATAGTCCTGTAAATGCTTACTGTCAAAAAGGGGCATTCATCAATGATGCGTTCCTGGTGAGAAAAATACTGCTTCGATTAGACGAACACAGCTGTTGAACTTCAAAGAGGAATTTCTGCCTGCGTTGAAGCAGTGACCGCGGATGCATTCGTGTGTGTGTGTGTGCGCTTTCTGAAGGTTGTTTTTACAAATCCCCCCCCCTGCTGTTCGAGATGGGCCCTTTAATGTCTGCTCTGCGCTCTGGCCCTGTTGGTATAAAATTGACCGCACAATCTTGTGCTCGCTGGGCCCGGTCATTAAAAAAGAGGCCGCAGCTGAAATGTGTGTGCATCAGTCGTTTGTGGTTGCCGCGCTCTGTGTTGTTCCTTCAATATGTTCGCCTTCTCTGTGGGTGAACGTTGCCGTAGATTTGTCCACGAGTGGCACTTTTTGCTTTCACTGTGAGTCAGTGTGCAGCAAAGTGCTCATTTGGCACATGCAAACAGACACGCGCGTTAACACGCTCGTGCTCGCACACGTGCAACACTCTGGTAAACCACGGAGGTTTTGCTCATTAGTGTTTTTGCACTTCTTGAAGTCGCAAATAACCAAACTTCTTCAGTGCCGACTCTCGAGTGCAGGATCCCTTTTAAAGTGGTAAAGTGTGACAAATAAACAAGTGTATCTGCTTAAATATTGATGAATGAGTGGAAATGTATCTGAAAGCTTTCTTTTATAAAGTTTCAAATAAATACATGGTCCAAAGGAATATGTAGTCAAGTCAGCCAGTATTTTTGCTGTACGGTTTACAGACAATCAGGTAATTGTGCATTCAGTATTACAATACAATACTGTATCGATTTCCAGCCCTACATATCAAATACATTAAACTGATTTAAAATGTACTTAAATTCCCCTCAAATCTCTACTAGTAGGCTGGTTGCCTCCCGAAACCCGGCACCTGCCACTTCTGGCAGAAAATATAAGTGGAGCACCTTTATCTTTTAAAACCGAAGTGTGGGTGCACTACGGTTTTAAAACCAAAACGGGGAGTAATGATAAAACGAAATGCCATTCGCAAGCTTCAGCGTAGTTGAAAACCGTGGCTTCAGGCATATGGTAAACATTATGGAGCCGTGTCGCATTATGTGGTCCAAAAATTGAAGACACATGACGGAGTGGCCAGGATTTACAAAGAGGTGAAGGAAAAGGTTCATTTTCATATGATATTATGGCGTCTTTGACGGAAGTGAAAATAATATGCAGCTGGAAGACGGCAAGCAATCGCACATGAAAACACGTTTGTGAGAGCTTTTGAGATGGTTTACATTTCTGTGCAACTTTGGTTTGATTGGCCACCGTGGTCTTATGTGTTTATGTTTTATTACTCAGTCTTATTCTTTGAATATCTTTTATTGAGTTTTAATCGTGCAGCACTTTAGTTCTCAGCATTGCCCATTTTAAATGTGCTTTATAAATAAACTGACTTGAATGATTGCAATCGTTCAGTTAAGATGCTAAAGAAACCTTCAGCTAACAATCTTAATGAGATTTTACTTATTTAATCTGCTCCAAGGAAGCAAAATCAATCATAACGCCATTTAAACGTCAGAGTAAATTCTGTGTACAAGTATCAGCCAGCCAATCATAATTAAAAACTGCATTTGCCGTGTACAAAAATCTATTTTAATTTAGAAACTGCATTCAAAACATTTTTATTGCAGGTGCATGCAATTCTTTTTCTAAATTAATAATTTAAAAAAAGTTATACAAATTCAATATTTTATTAATTTTCCTGATAATGTACAACCCCAAATTAGAAAAAGTTGGGACGATATGGAAAATGCAAATACGCAGTGATCCTTACATTTACTTTGACTTTTATTTCATTGCAGACAATATGAATCAAAGATATTTCATGTTTTATCTGGTCAACTTCATTTCTTTTTTTAATATACATCCATTCCTGCATTTAAAGCCTGGAACACATTCCAAAAAAAGTTGGGATGCTGACCACTGAGTAATGTTGCCATTCCTTCTCACAAACATTAAAAGATGTTTTAGCATTGAGGATACCAAGCGATGAAGTGTTTCGGGTGTCATTTTGTCCCATTCTTCCTGCAAACACGTCTTAAGGTGTGCGACAGTACGAGGTCGTCATTGTTGCATTTTCTGTTTCAAAATTGTCCACACATTCTCTGTTGGGGACAGGTCAGGACTGCAGGCAGGCCAGTCCAGTATCCGTACCCTCTTCTTCCGCAGGCCTGCTTTTGCAATGTGTACAGAATGTGGTTTTGTATTGTCTTGTTGAAAAATGCAAGGACTTCCCTGGAAAAGATATTGCCTTGAAGGCAGCATATGTTGCTCTAAAATCACAATGTATTTTTCTGCATTAATGCTGCCATCACAGAAGTGTTAATTACCTTTGCCAAGGGCACTAACACAACCCCTTACCATGACAGACCCTGGCTTTTGGACTTGTTGCTGATCTTTGGTCTGGAACACACAACATCCATTTCTTCCAAAAAAAAAAGATCTGTAATACTGATTCATCTGACCACTTCTTTTTTTGCACAGTAAAGTTTTAAGTGGCATTTGTGAATGTAACTCCACATTGTAGTACTTGACAATTGTTTTCCAAAGTAATCTCCTGTCCATGTGGCTATATCAGCTATTGATGAATGATGGTTCTTGATGCAGTGCCATCTGAAGGATCGGAGATTATGGGTGTTCAGCTTAGGCTTGCACCCTTGCCCTTTATGCACTGAAATTCCTCCAGATTCCTTGCATCATTTAATGATATTATGTACTGTAGAGGGAGAAATATGCAAATCCCTTCCAATCTTTCTTTAAGCAACAATGTTTTTAAACATTTCAATAATTTTCTCATGCATTTGTTGACAAACTGGAGATCCTCTGCCCATCTTTGCTCCTCAAAGTCTCAGCCTTTCGTGGATACTGCTTTTATATAAACCAAAACTGAGTGTCAGTTCACGTGGGCTTATAGCATCTGGTGAGGATGCCCCCTGGTCGTCTCCCTAGGGAGGTCTTCCAGGCATGTCCAACTGGGTGGAGGGCCCGAGGAAGACCCAGAACACGCTGGAGAGATTATATTTCCCAGATGGCTTGGGAACGCCTTGGGATGCCCCAGGGAGCGTTATAGGGCTTGGCCGAGGATAGGGAAGTGTGGGCTGAGCCGCTTGGTCTGCTGCCACCGTGACCTGGACCCAGATATGCGGCAGGAAATGAATGAATGAATCAGTACTAGCCCTAAACTGTCCCCTTCCCAACTTTTTTTGGAATGTGTTGCAGGCCTGAAATGCAGGAATGGATGTATATTAACAAATGAAATTAAGTTGACTGCATATTTGGTTAATACTGTCTGCAATGAAATTAAAGTCAAAGTAAATATAACAATCAGTGCATGTTTTGTGTATTTTACATACTGTCCCAACTTTTTCTGATTTGGGGTTGTAATTTACTCTGATTGAACTATTATTGTATAATAAACCACAAAATATAAGATTATCTAAAAAACCAAAAGGGAAAAAAAAAACCCCGATGTTGAGATTCTTTATTTTCAGTTTATCAATTTTACCAATAAATGTGGACACACACAGAATGTTGAATGTACTGAGATGGCATTATTCAATCCCCTTGAGTACAGAACAAAGACATGTCTGGCTTTATCCGCTCAGCGAGTGGTCGCAGAAGGTTCGGATACACCAGCATCCCAGCAGCAGGGGATCCAACATCATGTCCACTGATCACTTAAAGTATCTACACAGTCAATAATGACCACAGCAATCTGAAGGATACTATAATTTACTTGTCCCTGGTGTCTAATTTAGTATCATTTTGTCTTGAACGTAAAAATTCATGAGAAACAGTAATTCTCTTGTGACCAGCCACATATTTTAAACCTCAGCACGAGCACTGGTTGCCAACTCGGCTAAGTTAGACCCATGAATACACAAACAGAAGCCAGAAAAACAAATGGCATATTTCTGCTTTTTGTGTTCGCCACAGAACTGAAATATGTCTGCGGCCAAAATTATCTCACAAACATTCCTTTTTTCAGAAACGGCTTCCAAATGAACCAAAGGAGTTTCAGGGTCCGTATGTCTCAACATTAAGACCTCAGATTAGCAGACAATGACAGGTTGCTCGCAGCAATCAGAACGCTGATCTACCATAATCGCTTTCCGATTGCAAGAGAACACACTGGAGGCACCGCTCAGAGAAGACATCTTAAGCAGCAGGAGGTCAAGAAACAAAAGTTCAAATCCACGCATAAGAAGCACACACGCTGTGGTGACTCACAAAGGAAATCATTTTAAAATAAAAAATGGCATCAACTTGTTTGATACTTGTGTGTCTTTGATGGCTGTGTGTCTGTGCCAACTCCAAGACATATTTGCACCTCATGGGGTGCTTTTACACACGCATACAGATGAGGACAAAATTATTAGCCCCTCTGTGAAATGTAACGTTTTCTTCAAAATTTTACCAAGTGCTTTTTTAACAGAGCATTTCTACACGTCCTGGTTTTATTTTGGATACGTACTTTGTGCAGCGTGGTGACCGAGCGCTTAAGTGCAATTGCTTTCAAAGCGGAAGGTTCCCAGTTCAAGGCCACCCCTGCCTGCGCTCCAAGTAATGTGGAGTTGCGTCAGGAAGGGCATCTGGCGTAAAACGTCTAAATTATTTGCCCCCCTGATGCAAATAGTCAATTATGTTTCCTTTTTGCTGGATAACAGCCTGCAGTCATTTGTTGTAGTTTTTATCAAGTCTCAGACATGTCTCCTGAGGAATTCCAGCCCATTCTTCTTTGGTGAATCTCTCAAGCTCCTCCAGATTTGATGGTCTTCTGGCATGGACCTTGGTCTTCAGTTCCCCCCACAGATTTTCAATGGGATTCAGGTCAGGGCTTTGTGCTCTTCTGGAGGCAGTTCTTCACCAGGAGCGACGTATGTTTTGGGTCGTTGTCGTGTTGGAAGACAAAGCAACGACCCAGACCCAGTTTTGCTGCTGACTGCTTGAGGTTTTCTTTCAAAATCTTCACATATCCTTCTTTCTTCATGATTCCTTCCACCTTGACAAGATTCCCAGTTCCAGACGCACTGACGCATCC
>OMMV01180828.1:0-16385 GCA_900302635.1 Chatrabus melanurus
TGGTATCGGCATTAATTTTGCTGATATGAAAACTTTTATTTTGCCTAATAAACAATGCAGAAAAACACTGGCTGTTGGAAATGGTGTCATTACATAGTTTGTCCAGCAGAGGGCGCTTTGACTGCATTGTTTACAATGCTTCCAAACATGGGTGGGACCCCCATCACCCCTTGGTCACATTAGCTACAGAGACAGAGGAAAAGTGAGCAGCTGCCATTCATTTTCAGTCAGAGTGGAAACTTCACAGGGACAAGAGACAAGTGGACGCTATGCCGCTGGATAGGTGGGGCCAAAATAGACGAGAAGTCTATTTTATGCAAATGCTGAGGGAAGCGACACAGCGACTGCCAATCAGATTGAAGGCAGCGTGACGTTCATTGGTTGGTTGCTCAAACAAAATAATCCAAGATGATGGAATCCGATCCCTGACAGCTGGATTTCTGGATAAATCTGATATGTTTGGCATTTTTTTGTCATATTTAGGACAGATTAAGTGAGAAACGAACACTTTTATATATCGGTATTTTTACTCCCTAATATCGGTATCATATCGGCCCCCAAATAATCCACATCGGTCGGCCTCTACTTCCAAGCTTATCGATGCTGGCATGTTGTTTTGTCAGTTCTGCATTTCAAAAAGTGACGCGTCTAACGTCACTCTGCGTCTGCAGGCGCCGCAGGAAACGAGGAGGAGTCACAGCGGGTCATTTCACAAAGTAACATGACAGCATTTGTGACTTCTGACGTCTGTAAAAGGATCGTCTTACGTTTCAAGGGTGGAAACCCCAGCCACACGAGGCCCACTGCTTCCCTCCCAGCGCGCTCATAGCCGATGGTAAATTTCCTGTTTCTTAGCGCCACGCAGGCAGGCTTCGCACATTTTTCTGT
The DNA here is from genome assembly GCA_900302635.1 of Chatrabus melanurus. NCBI lineage: Eukaryota > Metazoa > Chordata > Actinopteri > Batrachoidiformes > Batrachoididae > Chatrabus > Chatrabus melanurus. Next base: position 889 of record OMMV01180828.1, read on the forward strand.
GACAAAGAAAACCTAAATGAAAACGAACGCGATGCCAGTATCCTTTCATTGAATCCATTATTGACGTTGACGGTGTTGCAACAGTTGGCTCTGAAGCTACTGCCAGCTGCTCGACTCGCCCATCAGCTCCAAGCTAGCAAAACACTTTCACGCCTCCTGCACAGGGAAGGAAAACGAGCCAAAGCATGAGCCAGTGTCACCGTACACTCACAAAACTGTCAACAGGAGAAGAACCAGAACTTTGGCAGGTCCAACTTATATCTTTTTAAGAACAGGAACATTGTAATTTATTTTAACATGTTCTAATTTACGTTGCTTTCAGACTCTGAGATAATAAAATATCTGCGTTGACGCTGAAAGCCTGCAGAGGTCGACTTTTTCCCCACACAGAAAACTGATCAGGAATTGATAAAGAATCGGACCGATAAGCAGAATCGGTAATGGCATTGGTATCAATAAAGTCTTATCAATTCCTATCCCTTGTAACTCCACACATCCACCTCAGCATTCTCATTTCTTCTCCTGCAGCCCCTTCACTGCCCATGTCTTAGCCCCATACATCATTACATTATCACTCTTATCAACCTGACCTTTAACCTTTGCCACTCTGTGGGTTATTTCACCACCAAACTGCCGTACGTATTTAAACTGATTCACTCTTTTAAAACCGCTCCCTGCAACCTAGCGTCTGAATCCTGATCTTCATTAAACCCCAAATCATAGTGTTAAAAATCGGCCTCCATACTTTTTTGGCGGTTGCCATTTTCGGCCTCCGTTCCACTTAGTCATTTGAAATCGTCACTCACCGACCTCCTGAAAAAAGGTTTAGATACAAACTTGGGAAATAAGGAGGCCAAAAACTGTAGAATTGGCTTGCAAAAATAAAAATATTTTCATGATTATTATTTTTATTATTACTATATTATTAACAGTATTGTTATTATGTGCAAAAAAGTAAAATGTCTTCAAAAGTGGATCTTTATTGTGAGGGGGTTGGGGGGGTTCCCACCCCTCGCCCCTCTGGCTACGTGCCTGCACAGTCTCAGCAGGAAGAAAACACACGGAAAAACTTTGTTTATTTATGTGGAAAGCGCCGTGGTAAGAAGTTTACATCACATTAGCCATGTATCAGAAACACCTGGTGTATTTTTTATTTATTTATTTATTTTACTTTCACCGCGGGTGCGCGTCGGCACCGAAACAGCCAGACTGAAACGCACTGTTTGTTGTTCTGCGTTAATAAATAGACTTGTTGTGTATTTAATGCAATGCAGTGTGTTTATGTTCTTTTTAAACATGCGCTGTTCTGTGTACTGAATGCAACCGCAGCACAACGCTGCATGAAAATGATCAGAGCCAATGAGCCGAATCAGAGCGCAGTGAGTCCTGCGCACCGCGGCAGGAGACGCACACGGATTTAACGGCCGCTAAGTGCAACGATCGGCACATGTATCCATCCGCTGACTTGTCTAAAGGAAACTGGCTGTGAAAGTTATTATCTTAAATATAAAAGGCAGCTGTATGTATCTGTGTATGTCAGTGAAAATCTTTCACATCGTCTGTCACAAGCCAACAAAAGGGGCATCATAACATTGATTTTAGCGTCCGGAATACGTGGAATACCTTGATTATGTACTTTAGTTCATAACATTTATTTTATCGTCCGGAATAATAATAATGTTAAACATCCTTGACTTAAAGCTGACAGTCTACAAGAACATCTTGCTTGTTTCGTTTCTGCTCCACTGTGGTGGTGTACGGAGGCAAAAACCGTCACTGTCCAAATACTTATGGACCTGACTTGACATAATCTGCGTTTCTCCCACTTCCATGCCGCTAGTTACCTCCGTCAGCTGTATGTTGGTGTGTCAGCTCTGCAAAAATGAGATGTTTAATCCGTAGTTTTCCGTTTGTCCGATCGGGTACACGTGGGTTGCTAAATCTTCGTGCCTGATCTGGAACTCGAGCAGACCTCATTGTTGAGCCCCATCTGAACTGAAGCACCGCTGCCTCCACCTGAATTTGTACTATAGAGTGGAGGGACAGGACGCTCATTGACATTTGAATCCTCTCTGATTTGACCCAGAAGAAGTAGGTCAAGGTCAGCGCCATCTGAACTCAGACCAGAGGGTCGCGAGATGAACTTGTATCCCAAATATCTAGTGTCTGCAAAAACTTGGTGTTGTGTAATCTCGCGGTGAAGTCTATGGATGGACACGCACACACGGATAAAGGGAAGCTGCACTGTGGAGCTAAAAAGCTTCATGAAGATCCCTGGTGGAGGAGGACTCCGACTGATCCGGTTCCCAGACTCTTCAGTCCCATTTAAAATGTTTGCAGAATACTGCATGTGGACCGAACTGTTGCTGCTGGGTAAAATGTACTACTGCCGTACCTGCTACTTCTTGTACTACCACTTCTACTGCTACTACTAGTACTCCAGTTACTGATGGTAATCCTGTTCAGGTTAATTTATTTACTGCTGTTACTGCAGTGAGTTCTTCCGGAATGGTGTCTGGATGGTAAATTATATCAGATGATGGATACTGAACATCATGGGAATACCGGCCAGTCTTTTACCAATCTGTTGCCGTGGTGACAGCCTCTCTCTCTCTCGCTATTGCTCTCTGGCTGTCTCTCTCTCTCTCTGGGTGGGTGGGGCAGTTGATCCTGTATTAATTATTTCTGACAGTATAAATGGAGTCCTTTTGTTTTTGGTCTCTTGTCTAACATTATTGTTTCTTCTTCTTTTGTTGTTGTTGGTGTTCCTCCCATTGCCTCCTGATCATCTTTTACTCCCTCGCCTCTTCCTCCACCGTACTGATGGTTAGAGCGTAGCCTGTTCACCGGAGAGACCATGCACCCCCGGTAAAGCCTTCAGACGCATTAATCCTTTGCTCAGGCTCGCTTTACACACACAATGGGCCTCAAAGAATTGGACTTGAGATAATTGTGTTGCTATCCCATTTCATCTGGAATGAAATCACAAAGAGCTTTCCACAAAGCTGCACTGACTGTCCACAGACACACGCACGCACGCACACACACACACACACACAGATGGTTGTCGAGTTTGGCGAACGGAACACTGTAATTATTGCTGCCACTCTTGGTACTTCTATTTTGTTTGTTTTTTAAACTTGGAGAATGCAGGTTATATGGTCACTTCAGGCTGTTTGTTGGTTTGTGTGCGTACAAGATTCCCCAAAAAGTAATGGACTTGTCTTGACGAATCTTTGAAGGACAATTTATCGTTGGATCAGGGAAGAGATGATTAAATTTTATTGATATCAATCTACCTCCAAATTCTTTTTAAAATTTTTTTAAATCTCTTTCTACTGCAAAATTTCTACTGCTTTTAAAATTCTTCATTAGAATTCTGAGTTCATCGCTGAATTACCCAGCCACCAGAGGGCAGTATTGTAAGGAAGCGCTGATTGGTTTTGGCCGTGTGCTCTTTCTGAGTGCTTCCGTCTCTGTTCTGCTGATTGCTGGTGAGAATATTGTCACACAGGACGTCCTCGTCCTCTTCGTTTGACCAAACATTCATTGACGTGTTTGTCTCAGTCCAGCAGCCGCTTATGATTCCAGAATTTTCCGATTATACCCCGAATGTGGTGATTGAACCTGACCAGCACTGATACTACCGGAGTTCTTATTGGTCCAGTTAGTTGTTTTTACCCGTGTTGCCAACGGCAGAGAAGGTCTAGGAACTGCCTGACTCCCGTGTGTGTGTGTGTGTGTGTGTCCATCCATCTATCTGTGTGTTAAATGTGTATGTGATATGTTGACAAAGACTTTGTGTATCAAGATCACGTCACTAAGAGCTCAGACAGGTTCAGCATTGGTCTCTATAACCAAGTGTATGCGATAAAACCACAAGGACTTCATGGGCATCGGAATGAAACTTGCTCTCGTAGCTTTGCTAAGACCTTGGAGGTTGGGCTTCGCGACACAGGTTGGGGTCAGTATTGCAGTTGTTCTTATCAACATCTTTGTGTTTGGTCAAAAGTCAGAGTGCCTCAAAGATGAGGTTTTATTTTGCTTCCTTATGCCGGTATCTCATTGAGAGACGACTGGCGACTGTGACGACTGAATTTTTAGACGACTGCTCGACCAATTTGGCCAAAGTTTTGCGACATTGGGGCGACATATTTGCCACTTTTTGATGATCGCTGGGTGTCTTGTTGAAGAATATTTGATGATTTGCTAAGCGGCCGTATGTCTGTTGTCCTCAAGTCGTTAATTAATCGCTAACAACCGGCAACCACATTTCGACCATGATCTGACCTTGTTGCAAATGAAGCAAACTGGGCGACTGAAACGGACTTGAAGACTCCTTGGTGAGAAAAAAGACTAGTTAGAGAATAGTTAGAGAAAATAACCAGTCATTCATTCACCACCAGGGTTTTGAACATTTTCGAAATCCACAGCGCGAATAAAATCGATGCGAGGGACTAATTAGCAAATGGGGGATACTGATTCCGACTGCTTAGAGAATAATTTCAGACTACATTGAGCCCAAGAGCCGAATTAGACGAATGGCCGTTCACCTCAGTCGCTAATCGGTTGCAAGCCCAGAGAAATACCGGCTTTAAGGACGCTAAAACAGCCACTCTAGTTCAACTGAAAACTTTTGATCCTTTTTCCAGGTTAATAAAGTTGCACAGTGCATTAATTGGTGTTAAAATCACACTACAGCTGTTTAAATGGGTTTGATGGCTCAATAATCCATAAAGAAGTACAGCAGCTCCACTGCTTTCTTTCGGCTTCTTGCGGTCGTATCGCCGATAATAATACCGTCAATCTGTTCTTACAGAAAACTCACAGACCGCGCTTTAGCTTTTCATTTCTCTGAACCTCTCTGATTGTCAGAACCAACCTCCATGATGTGCTGCAGCTGAGAAATTAAACTGAAACTGACACCAGAAGCTCCATCACGAGTCTCTGCCACTGCGCCATGGCGCCATCGGCAACGTAAGAAAATCGAATGTCCAAACTCGGGTGTGGAAATGTATGGAGCCCCCCCCCCCATGAAGCCACATCCTTTAGAAATCGGCCCGATCAGCCCTGATGCGGCTCATCAGGATCACCTGAACATCTCGAGGACCACTTTTACCACGACTCTTATTTATTTGCCCGATATGAGACTGTGGCGACTGCAGGATTCCCCTGATCTGTGGAAGCGAGAAGGTTGACGCTCGTGTCTGCCTGTCATTACATGCTTTTCCAGTCCTTTCCTCTAGGTGGCCTCAGGAAGTCCCGTTCCTGCGTCACACCACGTGTACTTTAATCAAGTTGAGCAGACCTCAGTTTGAATAACCTTAAAACCTTTTAGCGCACAGACTCAAATGTTTTATGACATAAAAACTAATATTTCTAGTACAACTATACCACTGCTACCAGGAGGACTACTGTGATTACTGTAGTAGTTTTTTCTCTTATTTGTGCTACAGCAGGTGCTCGTGTACCGCAGGCAGACGGCGTGGGGTTTTGGCGAGTGTGGCGGTGTAATTATTTCCCTCTCTGTTCATAATCATCATCATGAAAATTCACCACAGGCTCGAGTCCACACTCCTGGCCCTCTGTGGCTGTTTGATGTGTTGTCATGACGATACGGCAGCAATATGGTGCCCGCCCGATGCAGTGTTGTTTTTGCAGAGGACTGTGGGTAATTAACGGTCATGCCAATATGGCCGAACACCTGCTCTGGCAGGCCCTGCCGGTCATCTGGGTTGGCAACCTGTCGACCTCTCCACAAACGGCAGGAGGGAGGAAGCCGGCGCATCGATGGTCCTAAATGTTGAAACATGCGCAGGTGGGAGCTGTTGGGCGAAGCACGGCGGCAGAGTCGCGGTTGGTTGGTTGGTTTTTGTTCAGTTTTTCATGAACGCAGCGGCGTCATCTTAACAACTGAAGAATGAAAGAAATAATGCTGACGATGTCTCGCTGCGTTCAGATGTCATCAAACCAAAGATCTCATTACATGCTGCTGACGATCAGGATCCAATGTGGATTCTGACATTTAACATTTAACATGGCAAGATGGACGTTGTTGGACATTTTGCTCAATTTTTCAAAAAGATTTCAAGCAATTAAATTGGTGTTGATGAGAAACTGGATAATTATTTTTTTTTCTTGTCATCTTTTTTTTTCTTCCAGTTTTACTTCATGAAATGTGTCGGCTGTAAAGAATCCCTCTGAGGGGTCGTATCTCAGCCATACCGTGCGTCGCCGAATCCATCACACTATGCAACGGTCTTGGGTGGCAACGACCCAGTCAGACCATCGGTCAATCCCTGAAAGCAACCATCTATCTGCTGCAGCCAGGTGAAACATGGACATGTCCTTGACCTTCTCCAACCACTGGGGTCCTCAACACTGAGGCACCTGTGTGCTGGTTCATACCCAGAGAAACGCCCCACATGGACAAAATGTCATACCTGACGTTCCCTCACAATGCAAGTGATCCTCCTCATCTGAGTCTCCCGAAGTAACCATTCGTTTGACACAAAGTCATTCCAGCGGTACCCAAGGATCCTCCAAAGAGACCTGATACCAAAGACATCCAGTCGTTGCCTGAGGTCACTGGTTAGGCTCCAAGTCTCACAACCATACAGTAAGACAGGAAGCACCGGGACTCTAAAGACTTGGACCTTCATTCTCCTACAAAGATATGAACATCACCAAACACCTCTGTCCAGAGACCTCCAGAGATGTTTCTACAAGTTCAACACTTTCACTGCAAAGTCATTGAAAGCCTGGATCTTAGACAATCGCAAACCCAGACACTCCGATTCCTCACTCAGCTTCTCAAGAGCTACAATCAGGGCATCCATTGATTCCGCAAAGATCAAAGCATCGTCCATGACGTCAAGGTCAGTGAACCTTTCCTCGCCAACAAAAGCACCTAAGTCGCTGGTTTCCACAACCCGACCCAACACCCAGTCCATGCAAGCACTGAACAGTGTAGGAGCCACAACATGTCCCTGATGAACGCCAGAAATCAGACATTCTGCCCCCACTTTGCGCTGCACTCACAGTACCTGAGTCTAGGCTGGCTATGATGTTCAGGAACGTCTTGGAATCCCACAAAATCTCAGGATGTCCCAGAGAGCAGCCCGGTCAACTGAATGAAAGTGTTTACGAAAATCAACATAGGCTACAAAGGAGCACTGGCGATAATTGTGCTAGCGTTCAGTACGTGCAAAGCTAGGATGTGGTTGATGGTTGACTTCTTGGGTGTGATGCTGGACTGTTCCGGTCACTGAGTGGGTCAAATAACTGAAACTGAATCCTGTTAAGAATGATCTTTGCAACCACCTTTCCCGGCACAGAGAGCAGTGTCGTTATTGCAGTCCGGGCGATCACCCTTTCCTTTCCAGAGTGGGACAACAAGTCCTTTCTTCTAGTCCGTAGGAATGATACCCGTCTCCCAGATTGAAACAAAGATCCAGAATCAGAATTTCTTCTTTTGGAGGATTCTGAACACCTAGTTTGTTAGAAGATACAAGGAACAGAACCAAAGTTAAACCAATAATGTCTTTTTTTTTTCCCAGCAGAGAACAAAACTCAGACTGTAAATAGTGTTAAAATGGAACAAGAATGACTAATTTGAAGCGGGGATTATGTGTTGATGGCAGAATAACTGACCATTCGTGACAGCGGCTTCCCTCTCAAGTGTATTTTGATATGGGAGATAACAGGAGATGCTGTAATGTTGCCATGGTAACGTGGGTATGAACAGACGCACTAGTGTTTTATAATTTTGCATAATGTTACATAAAATCAGGAAAGCTGTGGTTAATTTCTAAACTTTTTAGGGTCATGAACATTGTTCTCATTTTCTGACACAAGTCTGGCTGTATCTGCACCAAATGAATGCTCGCCATCTGTTAGAATAAATCAACATCCAGTTGGCTGACAAAGTTCAGAAATTTTCACAGCGCTGTTTTTCTGGTGGGCGTCGCCCGCAGCCGGCAGTGTCGGTGTTTTCAGCCGTCGTCCCGTTTACGACGACGTCTGTCGCATAATGTCGACATCTGAATGAAACGTAACCGCCAATGTTATGAACATCTGACGACAACAGTGGGGATAACAACTAGTGGTGTCCAAATCACGTTCTTTGATTTGATATTGATCAGGACAAGTTTTTAAATTTTTTAAAAACGCACCTGTTGCATAGTTGAAGAAAAAGAACCGCATATTAGATTTGATTCTACACCTGGATTTGTCGATGGTTTTTGCTTTTGACTGTCCCAATCACTGAAACTATAAGTTACACAAACTCACCACTAGGGGCAGTGTGCATCCTGACGGCCAACTGTAGGTCGACAGACTCGCTCTTGGTCCGGAGCAGGAGCGTGAACCTGATGTGCGTCTTTTGATGGTGGGAGGAGGTCCGCGTAAAGACGAGAACATGCAAATGCCTCACTGAAAGGAGCTGGGCTTCGGTGGAGACCCGAACCCAGGACCTCCTAGCTGTGAGGAAAGACTTTAAGCTACTGTGAGATAAAAATATTCAGTTTGATAGAATTGATTTAGTCTGATATAAAACTTTGATGACTAATAAAGTGATTATTTGGATTGTGGCAGCAGGCTGCTGACATCATCAGCCTCCGCGGTGTTTGGCAGCATCTCGTTGAGAAGGAAGCAGTTTGTTCAACGTGAAGCCAGCGCAGCAAAATTAACGCTTAAATTATCGCAGCATGTGAGCAGACAAATTAAACGGCCATTAAAGTGTTGAATATTCTGCGGCGCTGGAAACCGAAGGAGACCCGGCGCCACAGCGCACTCTGCTGCCCCCTACAGAGCAGCGTGAACGAGCGGACGTGAGACGAATGTCTTTCATGTCCCTGGTAACAATGTTTCTGTGTTTCTGCTTCATTTACGTGTTCTAACACGCAGCGGTGCAGGAACCTTCCCCGTACATGTGTGAAAGAACTTCAGAGACACAGGAGACAGACACGCGTCCACGTGTTGTGTCCTTTTCAGATCTTTGTGGAAGCTGTTGGAGTTCTGTTGTTTACGTCTCAAACTCTTGACTCTTGGCCCCGCATTAAACCAGACGACGGCAAAATGTATCAAAGGAGAAGATTTAAAATCTATTAGCCGGCGGTAATAGCGGCGTTCTTCCTCCTACCTAAGTGCTTCACCTTTTGTCTCCTCGTCTTTTCTTCTGCATTTGATTGGCTGATTACATAATTGTTATTGTATAATCTCTTTATAAAACTGACCCGACTAACGGGCCTGTCTCAGGTTCTGTCAGAACCTACAGACGAGTTTTATAACTCCGTTACATAAGCAGGCAACTCGTAGAACTTTACGGTGAAGATTTTATTCAAAGTACAAAAACAAATAATGCCCATGAAATGGATCAGATTAATAACTTTCATATTGTTTCCATCCACAGAGCTTTTCCTGAGCTTTTCTCCTTTTTTGGGGTTTATCTTTCCACTCGGCACCAAAACTATTTTAATCAGCACATTATTAATTCAGAATTCAAACACCGTCACGGGCTAACCGCCGACATAATGTAAATGTAAAGAACCTATTATAGTTAGCCGCTAACCTTAGCCTCATTGTCGTTTTGTGGTGCTGCTCTCCACTGAGTCATTACAAGTCAGTTGTCGATGAGAGGCTCATCATCAACAATCCATTAAAATCGTTTTTGTCCCGAGTGGAAACATGAACCTAAAAATAGCGCCCAGGTTGAAAAATGTTGGACTTCCCCCTTTAAACTCACACTTTTACTTTTTATCCATTTCTTTGTTTCTCTTTTTTAATCTTTCCTTCTCTTCTTTCCCATATTCATTTGCTTTATTTTATCAACAAAACTATAATTAGATGTTTTTGTTAATGCAGGATCTTTAAGGGTTAAATGTATGTCAGAATTTAAATTTAAACAATAAACCGTCTTCATTGTGCACTGAAAGAAACCTTCTGTTTGTGTTGCTCCCGTCTCCATCCTGTAGGGGGCACTGTGGCTCTTTGTCAGCCCCTGTAGTGAAACGGCTTCCAGGCATCATTTTCTTGGTCAAAGTATAAAATGTTTTTGTGCATAATGGAAGCTGGAGAATATTAACGGGGCAAATATCTGATTTCATGCAAAAGAAAATATCTGATGTGCAGAGGGGAATATTAAACATGTCTCCCGGTATTGTAGTTTTAGGGTGACGAGGCACAAAACAAAAGGAGCTTTTCACTCTCAGAGGAGGAGGAAGACGAGTCTGGTACGGCCAACAGGACAGACTGCACGTTAAAGGCTCAGCCCACCTAAAAACCCATTTCAACACTGAACCAGCCGTGCAAACGTTCTTATTTTTCTCTTTTTTTGTCTGTTTTTCAGCGGGATTACGCCGCGTCCTGAACCCATATTAATGAACCAAACGTTTAAAATGTGGTGACACTCCAGAGGTAGAGTGATGGAACCTTTCTGAACGCCGGCACACATATGAGGATACAAAAAATTGGAACGTCTGTTTGATAGTGTTTATGAGTGACGCAGGCAACAATGGGAGGAGTTATTTCATTGGCTGGTTCTAAAGTGGGTGTAACTTTGTGAACAAGGTGTGATTGGAAGCTGGACATCACCTGGTTACTGTCTTCCACCCGCTCTCGAGGTATTGTTCTCCACATTAAAAGAGACCGTTACGACGTTTTGGCGACGACCCGCACAAAGCCGAAGGCGTGGGCGTGTTAAACAACGCACCTGTTTTAGACACACGGGTGCAAATGATCGGGAATATAAAGTGTAGTAAGCGGTGAAGAGTCACTGCAGCTAAAGGTTATACTGGGGTTGAACTGTAGTGAAACCATGATAAAACCGTAGTCATAAACCGTGGTTTTCATGGTTAGCCAGAAAACTGGCTAACCATGAAAAAACGAAAAAGAACCGTGGTTATTTACCATAGTAAAACCATGGTTAATTTTCATAAGAGCTTTCTGTTTGGATCATAGTAAACCACGATGACACCACAGTAAATACAAAAACTATGGTTGCACCCAGCTGTAGCATATTGACTGTGATGTACAAAACCATGGTAGTAACATGTTTACCGTAATGTGCCGCTTTAAAACCTTAGTAGTACCACAGCTACCATGAAGTGCTATGGATAAACCATGGTAGTACTATGGGTAGCAGCATAGTAATTGTAATCACCATGAGGTACCATAGTAAAACCATGGTTACTGTGTAAAAACCACAGGAAACCATAGTTAATTTCTGTGTTGGCGAGGAAATGCCAAAAAACACAAAAGTGGACTTTGGTGTCGAGAAGAAGACCGATTGCTGTTCCGTGTCTCCACAAAGTTGTATCTCAGAGTTTGTTTAATGCTTCAGGAGAAACTGTGTAAAAAAGAAAAAAAGACATCGAATGAACACATTTGTTGTTAAAAAAAAAAGTACGATTGTACTTTGATCTAGTAGTTACAGTAATGGAGTACATTCTGAGGCGATTTGTCTGCTGCTTAAAGGAAAAGTTTTGCCCAAACGCATTTAAAAAGATAAGTGGAGCAGCGACGAGCTGTTAATTACAAAAATAATGTCTGTGCTGCAAAGGCACCATTGTTAAGTGTTCCAGCTTTTTATTGAACTTATTATACTTGTCATTTTTTCCCCTGTTGTTTGAGGCGTCTATTCTTTCAGAAGGTCTGGTGCATTAGAGCCTGTCAGGTTTGAGCTTAAAGCTGCACATTTAATCGGAACTACTTCATCAACGTGACCATAAGAATACCGCTTTAGGTCTTTGACAGGCCACTTTTACAGCTACAGTGACAATAACAAGTTCTCTTCCCTCCGAGTTTGTTTGTGCTGTTGTCCACCGCCACACCACAGTGGAGCCGTGGACCCTGGGATGGGTTCTGATTCTGTCTGTGTGTACTTCCAGACTGTACGTGACGAGCTACAATTTAAACTTTGAACTGAATTACCTCAAATTTACCACGTTTGTCAAATGCGTACTAAAGATAGCAGATCCAAATCCTTGGGAGGTCAGGCTGGATCTGGGAACATGTGCCAGTGCCGTGCGTTGCTGCATCCACCACATGGAAACGCCTTGTGTCCTGGAAGGCAACCACCCAGCCAGAAAACAGGCCCAACCCCCGAGTAACCATCGCTCTGCTGCAGCCAGGTGAAACGTGGGCGTGTCCTTGACCATCTCCAGCAACTGGGGTCCTCAACACTGAGGCACCTGTGTGAGTGATCCTCCTCATCTTAGTCTCCGTAAGTAACCATTCAGTGGACACAAAGTCATTTCAGCGGTACCCAAGGATCTTCCAAAGAAAGTTAGTACCAAAGACATCTGGTCGTCTCCTTCGGTCACTGGTTAGAGTCCAAGTCTCACAACCAAACAGTAAGACAGGAAGCACCAGGACCCTAAAGACTTGGACCTTTGTTCTCCTGCAAAGATATCGGCATCACCAAACACCTCTGTCCAGCGACCTACAAGTTCAACATTTTGGTTGGATGCAGACACACTTCTGATGGTCGAGTCCAGGAAGTCACTGAAAGCCTGAACCTCAGTCTTTATCCAGGATGATTGCAAACACAAACACGCTGATTCCTCACTCAGCTTCTCAAGTGCTGCAATCAGGGTATCCACTGATTCCACACAGACCACAGAATTGTCCACGAACTCAAGGTCGGTAAACCTTCCCTCACCAACAAAGGCACCTAAACCGCTGGTTTCCACAACCCGACCCAAAACCCGGTCCATGCAAGCATTGAACAGTGTAGGAGACAGAACAGTATTGATTGGGAAAAATCAAACCTCACCCTCTGATCCTGATAAATGAAGGCAACACGTCCCAAAGTCACAACATCCACTTCATGCTTCTGACTCTGGAGGTAAACACAGGTACAAGCAGGCCTCAGCGCCTATATAGGACTTACTTCTTGATGACATTATCTCCAGGGATGGTGTAACGGTTACTATGGCAATATGTCGGTCATATGCTTTAACACCTGCACCCAATCTGCGCCCAGTCCACAAAAATATGTTAATCAAACCCCTGAACCAAAGTTAGCTTGTTAGCTGTAGCTTCACTTGTTTGGGAACTGGAGCTAGGGGGGGCGTGTTTGGGCGTCATTCGTCCCGCCCAGGTCATGCCGGTCTTGCTCACACTCCACCTCTTTGCCCATTTATGGGTTGGCCGGGAGTTAGGCGGAGTTATGCACTGGCAAGATGGCGACATCCAAAGCCGGCCCATTTGAGCTTCAGAACCGCTCTTCAGAAAAGCTACAGATGATGTCACAGAGGGTTTCTGCACTCACAGTACCTGTGCATAGGCTGGCTACCACGTCCAGCAACTTCTTCGGGATCCCACAAATTCTCAGGATGTCACAGAGCAGCCGGATCAACTGAATCCAGTACTTTGACGCTTATATCCACAGTACAGGCTCCAATTATAGCGCCATTAAATCCCCACACATCACACCAGATATCCACATATTGATAAGCACAGTGCAAAGCCTCCCCTTAAGTCCATGAATCCCAAGCAAAAACCTTTTAATGGCGTCATTTATAGTAGATGTGGAGTAAGGTGTATTGCTTGTTCAGTGGGATACCTCAAGGCTGAATGCATGGAACCTTTTTTTTTTTTCCTTCTATACACCGACTTCTATCATTCAGTCACATGGCATTTCCTCTGATATAAGAATAGTTTTAAGCTCCACGTAGCTTGTTGGTCAGTTCCTTTCATTTCTAAGACTGAGGTCTGGTGGCCACTGGAGCCACCGCTGCTTTTTTACATTCGCGCTTTGAAATATTCTCCTCTGGGTTCCTTTGATTCTCTCTCTGGAATGTGAATCATCTGAGAACACTAACTGCAGTTAATGCCAGCGTTGGCGTTATCCATCTAACACGGTAAATAGTGGTACCGTCCACATCTGTAAGCCGTTAACGGGCACCGCTTAACAAACACGGTACATAAGGAGTCTGTCCTGGACTCTGACCAACAGTCAAGTGTTGGCTCTCCTTTCTTTCAGCCTTCATCTTCCTCTCCCCGGACACCGTCGCCTTGCTGGGAGGAGACTCGCTCCTCTCGTCCCCCGCTGTCCAGAAAATTGGCCCAGAGGGGCTGAAGGAGGTGACGAGAAGGGGGCAGAATGTCTGTGACGTTAACGATGAATCAGTCGAAGAACATGTGGCAACAGGTCACACGTCTTCCACGTCCGGACTGAACCCTGATCCCTTTTTAAACCATTTTGTGTCAGTTTTTTGGTTCTGTTCTGGCTGCATCGTGGATCCACAGTTTATTCAGTTTCTTTTCAACCTCTCTGCTGCAGCGCCCCCTATCTGCAGCTGTAACACTGTGCTGCGTGCTCCTTATTACCCCCTGCCGGTCCATTTCTGTGTCCCACCTGTGTCTGTTATACCGTCTTATGTCAGTCTGTGCGTGAGACATTCTGTGAACACGACGACTCCACGACACACGGTCACCATGTCTAAATTATGACCTCACTTCCTCCTGGGCGGTACATCAGCTGATTTTGAGGGAGTTTTGCGCATACATTTGCATATTAATGACTGAAGTAATTTCTATTGTAAACACAGCGAATCACTGACATTACATGGCAGACAGAGTACTTCTAAAGGATGGACGTGCCTCAAAGGTTTAATACATGGCTATGATGTCATTCAAATTACAACATGTGATGTGTTGTTGTTGTTGTTGTTTGTTTTTGGTCTGTTCTGAACAAATCAAACAATTTAACTTTTGTTTTCACTTCAAAGCTCTTGAGGTTCTTTGACCAAAATGGCCCATTGATGTTCTGTAATTATGTGAACATAATTTAAATGAGTTTTATGGGTGAGAAGCTGAGTGAGGAGTCAGAGTGTCAGGGTCTGTCTGTCCTGGGTCAAGACTAAGATCCAGGCTTTAAAGGACTTCCTGGGCTCGGCCATCAGAAGTAGATCTGTATGTGGTGAAAGTGTTGAACTTGTAGAGGCGTTCATGTCTCTGGGTCCTCGGCCTTTGAGATCCAGAGACGCCTGTTTAGATCTTATGGAGTCATGAGGTCAAAGGTCAGACATGTTTGGTGATGCTGATATCTTTGCAGGAGAACGACGGTCCAAGTCTTTTGGGGACCTGGTTCTTTCTGTCTTACTTTATGGTTGTGAGACTTTTGACGTTCTGTATCTCGTGGTCTAGAAAGCACGGTGCAAATCCATTTAAGGCGTGTCCGAGTGGAAATCTGAGTGCACGTCATCCCGTCAACAGGAGTGTGATATGGGAGTGGAGCCGAACACTTTGGCCTCTGGAACGACCACAGTGATGACTGCAGGACCAGGTTTGTGGTTAAGATGAAAGAGCGTCGTCTCAACCCCATCGTCTCAGCCTCATCGTCTCAGCCTCATCGTCTCAACCCCATCGTCTCAACCCCATCGTCTCAGCCTCACCGTCTCAACCCCATCGTCTCAGCCCTCTCAGCCTCATCGTCTCAGCCTCATCGTCTCAGCCTCATCGTCTCAGCCCCATCGTCTCAACCCCATCGT